>JBBPBX010092484.1:0-13726 GCA_038048925.1 Garcialebias charrua
ATCCCTGTCCCAAAGAAGGCAACGCCCGCATGCCTCAATGACTATCGCCCAGTAGCACTCACCCCCATCCTGATGAAGTGCTTTGAACGGCTAGTCATGAAAAGCATCACATCTGTCCTCCCTGCCTCCCTGGATCCCTTCCAATTTGCATACCGACCTAATCGCTCAACCGACGATGCCATCTCCTCTGCCCTCCACACAGCTCTCACACATCTGGACACGAAGGACTCTTATGTTAGAATGCTGTTCATCGACTTCAGCTCGGCATTCAACACCATCATCCCCCAACAGCTCATCCATAAACTGGACAGTCTGGGGCTGAACACCTCAATGTGTAACTGGCTGCTAGACTTCCTGACCGGGAGACCACAGACAGTACGGATCGGGAGTAACACATCTAGCACCATCACATTGAACACAGGGGCCCCACAAGGATGTGTGCTGAGCCCCCTTCTATTCACCCTGCTAACACACGACTGCACACCATCGTACAGCTCCAACCACTTCATCAAGTTTGCGGACGACACAACAGTGGTAGGTCTCATCAGCAACAACGATGAGACGGACTACAGGAACGAGGTGAGCCGCTTGGCCTTGTGGTGCGGACACAACAATCTCACTCTCAACGTGGAGAAGACAAAGGAGATTGTCGTGGACTTCAGGAAGAGGGATGCACAACATGCCCCTCTGACCATCAACAGCACCGCAGTGGAGAGAGTGGACAGCACCAAGTTCCTGGGAGTGCACGTCTCAAAGGACCTGTCCTGGAGCAGGAACACTGCAGCACTGGCGAAGAAGGCTCACCAGCGCCTCTACTTTCTCCGCAAGCTGAAAAGGGCTGGAGCTTCAACCTCCATCATGTGCACCTTCTACAGAGGTGCCATAGAAAGTGTCCTGACCAGCTGCATCACTGTGTGGTTTGGTGCATGCACTGCATCCTGCCGCAAGAGCCTCCAGCGCATCGTGAAAGCAGCTGAGAAGATCGTCGGCACCTCCTTGCCCTCACTGCAGGACTTACACAGCAAACGCCTCACTCGGAAAGCCCACCGCATGGCAGGTGATCCCACACACCCACTACACAGCCGCTTTAGACTGCTGCCATCAGGGAGGAGACTGAGGAGTCTCCAGGCTCGTACCAGCAGACTGAGAGACAGCTCTGTTCATCAGGCAGTCAGAATGCTAAACACTCTGCCTGCTCTGCCTCCCCTCCCATTTGAACTGCCTTAACACAAAAAACTTTCTCACACATTACCACTCAACACAAAGTTTTTAACACTGGACTCTGTGTCATCAAACGGGTTATTCACTAAACTCTCGGTCATGTGCTCATACAGTTTGCACTACTTCTCATACTTGCACTAATGTTTGTATTACATCACTGCCTATAATCATAATACTGTTTACATTCTCTGTTTACATTTATTAATACTGTTTACTTTTATTACTACTGCTTACATGTAATTACTACTGTTTACATTTACACTACTCTAATATCTACACCACTGCTGATACATATACAGTGTGCTCTGAACGGTCTTATTTAGGGATGCCCAATGTGCCTTACTGCATATGCCACTTTTTGCCTCTATAACAACATCAACTACTACCTCATACATATACTGTGTACATTAACTCATACGCTGCTTTGCCACTTTGCAAATGTCAATGCTAGAAACCTTTAGTTTATTTTAGTTATACTTTTTATACTCTTTTTTTTATACTAGTATGCAAAAACTCAGGACAGTATTATGTTCATTAAATGTTTAATGTTTTAGTTTTAGTTTTAGAGTTGGTGTAAATTTTCATACTCTTATACCACTATGCAAAAACTCAGGACAGTGTTAGTTTTACTATTTTATGCTTATGTCTATTATTATATGTTTCAGTGTTTCAATGTTTAGATGTTTACTGTTGCACCGAGGGACTGAGAGAAACGCAATTTCGGTCCTGTGTATGTCCTGTACAGTACATATTGCAGATCTGACAATAAAGTTGACTTTGACTTTTGACTTTGACTTTGACATCAATGCTTACATGGAGCTTCACCAGATTATCTGAAGGATATTCTTATTCCATACTCATCCACCCGGTCGCTGCGGTCACAGAACAGTAATCTCCTTCATGTTCCGAGAACCAAATTAAGGACCATGGGAGACTAGGCGTTCAGTGTGGCTGCCCCCCGCCTGTGGAACTCTCTTCCTGACTGTCTGAGAGCCCCACAGTCTGTGGTTGCCTTTAAACTCTCCTTCTTCATCCCTGGTCTCGTTTAATGGCCTCACGTACCACCTTCTTCTTCTTCTCCTACGGTTTCTCCTTAAAAGTAATAACAGGCAAAGCAGCTCTTCTTCCTCATCTTCTATTGACACCATTTTGTGGCTGAAAAACTAGCGGCAAACTAGCGGAAATGACGACACTAAGGAAATGACGTCAAAATTTGGAGCGAAAACGCGAGAATTGACGCGAGAACGAGAAAAGAGCTGTGCCAATGAATGTGCGTGCGCACAACGCGCGCGTCGAGCGCCGTTGGGACAAGCGCGGAGCTCTACACGTCGTTTACGCGTCATTTTTCGAGGCGAATTTTACGTGTAAACAACGCGTTAACAACGCGTTGTTTACACGTCATTAACGTGTCGATGTAGCATGTAATTTTCACGAGTTTTTGGCCCCGCTGGCTCTCCATAGTCTTGGCGTCGGGCGTCACGTCACATGCGTGTTGAGCGTGATGGAAAGCGTTTTTCCGTGCACGTGAACCCGCGTCAGCCTCCAAAGCACGCGTTGATTTAGCTGAAGATTTCGCAGTTCAAACATTCAAACGCCGTTCAACTCTCCCTGATTGGTTGATCAGGGAGAGTCGGGGGAGAAGAGAGGGGGTCAGGGGGAGAGGGGGAGAGTCCCTATGTGACGCGGAAACGATTGCGCAACTATGTGACGTATTGTTTGTGGGACACAGAAAAAACCCGCGGAGTCATGGACTATGGAAGAGAAACTCATTGTAGCTGTGTGTTCGCGACAAGTCCTTCACGACCAGTCAAGTCTGCTCCACAGAGACAGAAATAAAAAGCTCCTCGCCTGGCGGAGTGCAGTGAGGACTCGGTATACCGGTAAGCTCCTCCCACACACCCCGCCGCAGTTTCGCGTTCCTATCTGGACACCAAGTGCGTCCACTTGCGTGCGTGACGAGCTTTTTGGAAGTTGAAACGCTGTTCGGTCTGGATGTACCATTAGATCAGCTGATCAGTTGCTACTGACAGTGCCCAAAACTAGGCTGAAGTTCAGAGGTGACAGAGCATTTTCTGTCGTTGCTCCCAGGCTGTGGAACAACTTACCCTTGCGTGTCAGACAGGCCTCCTCTCTTCCTGTTTTTAAATCCCTTTTAAAAACACACTTTCATTCTTTGGCTTTTAAAACATGATCTTATTTTTATGGCATTTTAATACACCTGCAGAAAGACTGGTACATGTATTTTTTATTTTTTGTATGTTTTTTATCGTTTTAATTGACTTGTCTTTTATGTTGTTGTACAGCACTTTGGTTAAGCCCGATGCAGAGCTCAGCGTCCTCCTCAGACGCCACACACAGCGCATTCTGTGCGCGCCTGTTCACCGGGCAGAGCTCTGCTTTCTTCTCACATTCTCTGTGAGCAGCTGCACGCGGAGGGGGACTGAACTGAGGTCGCTGATTGGTCAGACACCGCGCATCGCGTGCGCGCTCGTAAAATTGGAGCTTGGCGCGTTCGCGTGAACGTTCAAAGGGCTTGTGCAGCGGCGCACGCACGGCGCTCACACAGCAGGGCGCCGCGCTCGCTCGAGCGCGGAGCTCTGCCCCAGCCTTTAACCTCATGGTTTTTGAAATGTGCTTTACAAATAAAGTTGATTGATAGATTGATTGATTGATTGATTGATTGATTGATTGATTGATTGATCTTAACTTCCTGTTTCCATGTATTTAAAATAAAAACAAAGATTATTCATTCTTTTGAAGGTCTTACAACCTGTGAGTTTTACTGAAGTACACAGACATTGTTGTTTGTATTACTAAGAATAGATTTATTGTTTTAACTGCTGTGAGTAGATGAAGTGCTTTTAGAGCTACTGACCTGAAAAGATCTCGCTATGTCTTTAACAAATGTATTTCTGAGTTACATAGAAATACATCAGATCTTATCTGTATGTGAGGTGTTTCAACCACATCTCTTTATGTTCAAAGAGGAACTATAAAGTTGTTCAGTCTGTTTGTTTCCAGACTCTTGACACCAAATACTGTTGATCAGTGCAGGGATTCCTCCATTAACCTGATTCTTTGTAGCTTCCAGAGTGGCAGAGAGACACTGATTACACCCAGATGACACCCATCCTGTTAATGAGCTGCTGGCTGGATAGGACTGAGGGTCTCATCAGTTTGATGCTGGAACATTTGTGACCTCAGGGTACAACCTTACAATGCACCAGACTATTACTGTTTTGGTTAAGACTTACCTTGTGCCTCCTTGTCTCCTAGAGATTCCCTCCTGCTCCTGTCCTTGATCCTTGAGTCCTGCCCTCCTGAGGAGCTTGGCCTCCTTGTGTCTCTCTACTCCAACCACTTTTCAGGAACGCTTGAGCTCATCAGTCCTGGAACCACCATCTACAACCACCAGATGATGGAAACTAAAAATCTTCTTTTGTTCGTCCTGCCACACTCCATCATCTCTTCTGCCACTTCCCTTTGTCACATGCCTTTGAATCCTGGATCTGTCCTGCTCTTAGAACCTACAAACAGAATGCACAGTAAAAAGAAGAACATCATTAACTCTTTCTATGACCAACTCTGACTAAGGACAATGTTCACCTTCGTGTTCCTTGCTGATTCTCCTGGCTTCTGTTGGAGAAATTATGTTGTTCTCTGATGTTTACTCAAAAGAACCACTCTCACAGCAGGTGAACATTTTTAATCTGCACTTTTACTTGCCATTATGACTCGAGGAAACCAGATTGTTATGAGACAAGACTCAGGATTAGAAAAGTGAACAGCTTTTATTATTTACAGTGAGAATATCTACACTTTATCTTGTGGAGCCCCTGAGGAGGAAGAACAAAGTCAGGTGGGTCTGGATGGAGGAACTGTATGTTTTTATTGACTTGCTTGTTTCTCCTTACAAGTTTGGATGTTGCTGTGTGGCACAAGGCTTGGTCCACGAAGGGCTCCAGTGATGAAGGACCAAGCAGGATGGACAAGTCAGGCAAGTGGATGGAAGACAACTCATGAGGAACAGGACCAAGGCAGAACCAAAACTGGATGGGAACCAAGGAGGCAGGATGACTGTAGACAAAAAAAAAAAAAGTAAGTATTTCAGTTTATCAATCTACTTCTTGGCCTAAGTCATAAATACTATGAGAGTAATTAATGGTCCAGCAAAGAGTGACACTCGACTGCAGCCTTAAGTAGAGTTGGACCTCATCAGGTAGATGACCAAGAGCTGGTGGCAATTAGAGGCCATCTTGGAGGGAGGAGCTTCATCCAGTGGTACTCTTACACTTGCAAGGTCAGATTTCAGGACTGGTTACATATAAACATACGTAGATGTCTGAGAATGAAAACCAGTCACAAAAAAGACACGAGCCACATTACCTGCTCACTTTTAAATCCATCTAAACTCAACTGAGTTCATTATAGTTCAGAAGGTGTCCTTGAAGCCAGATGCAGTCTTCTTACACACAGCACTCTTCATTTGTACAAACATATGGTTCATGGGCAGAGATAAGGCAGAGTTTAGGGAGACAGATGGGCTCGTTTTGGAAGACAACCGAGTTCCTTGTTCTCAGGACAGAGGAGGAATGTTCTCAGCCATATTAATGAAAACATCCATAACCTTTGACCCAAAACTCCCGGACACTTCCCTGAGCACAATCACTTTGTAAATAAATCACTTACCATTTACCTTCAGAGAGTTGAGTCTTCATTCCTCAGTCTCACTACTCCGTGAATGATTATTAGTTAATCATGACGATCAGTGCTTTTAGGAGTGACATGGATTTTAATGACTCAACGTACAACAGCTCATTTTATTATTTAATAAGTGCACCTATGTTTACAAACAATTTAGAGTTATTAATGTTAAGTTTACAACAAACCGTTGTTTCAAGTTTAAAAAATTGTCTATTTGGAGTAGAAATGCACCAGTTATAACAAAAGTTACATTATCAACTGGAAGCCTGTTAACTCGCCACAGCAAGTCATCCTCCTTCATTTTATTCTGTCCTCTGCAGCTTCTCACTTCATTCCATACCTCCATGTCCTCTCTAACTGCATCCATATACTATATCTCATCTTTGTCTTTTTCCTGGCAGCTGCATTTCTAACATCCTTCTACCAATATACCCACTGTCCCTTGATATGGAAAGCCACCAGCAGCTCAGGTCTTGTAACCCTCTCTAACTTTATCTCCCAGTTGTTCAACATGTGCTGTACTTCTGATGATCTCATTCCTAATCTTATTCATCCTTGTCACTCCTAAAGAGAACCTCAACATCTTCATTACTGCCACTTCCAGTTCTTTCTCATGTCTTTTTGTCAATTTATTATTTTCTTCACCACAACAGTCCTTCTACACACAACCTATCGATGTTGTCTGGTCACGCTCTACAGCTGTGGTGGGATGCATCACAAACAATGATGAATCCAGCTACAGGCAGGAGGTGGAACACCTGGAGAGCTGGTGCAAAGAGAATAACCTTCACATGAATGTGAAGAAGACAAAGGAGATGATTGTGGACTTCAGAAGGAACAAACACACCCACACCCCACTGAACATAAGTGGATCTGTGGAAGTGGTCTCCAGCTACAAGTACTTGGGTGTACACATGAATGATAACCTCAGCTGGAGCAACAACACCACCAGCCTGATCAAGAAAGGTCATCAGAGACTCTACTTCCTCAGACGGCTGAGACGAGCTGGTCTGAGTAGCTCAGTCCTCACCTCCTTCTACAGGTGTGCAGTGGAGAGCATCCTGTGCTCCAGCATCAACGTGTGGCATGGAGGCTGCACAGCTGCAGAAAGAAAAGCTCTGCAGAGAGTGGTGAAGGCTGCACAGAAGTCTGTTGGAGTCAGTCTCCCCACCATCACAGACATCTACACCTCCAGATGCAGGAAGAGGGCCACCTGCATCATGAAGGACCCCACTCACCCAGCACACACACTTTTTGCCCCACTCCCCTCAGGAAGGAGGTTGAGGAGCATTAAGTGTAGAACCACTAGACTGAGGAACAGCTTCTANTCATGACGATCAGTGCTTTTAGGAGTGACATGGATTTTAATGACTCAACGTACAACAGCTCATTTTATTATTTAATAATTGCAACTATGTTTACAATCTATTTAGAGTTATTAATGTTAAGTTTACAACAAACCGTTGTTTCATGTTTAAAATATTGTCTGTTTGGAGTAGAAATGCACCAGTTAAAACAAAATTTACATTATAACTGGAAGCCTGTTAACTTGCCACAGCAAGTCATCCTCCTCCATTTTATTCTATCCTCTGCAGCTTCTCTCTTCATTCCATACCTCCATGTCCTCTCTAACTGCATCCATACACTATATCTCCTCTTTGTCTTTTTTCCTGGCAGTTGCATTTCTAACATCCTTCTACCAGTATACCCACTGTCCCTCGACTGGACATGGAAAGCCACCAGCAGCTCAGGTCTTGTAACCCTCTCTAACTTTATCTCCCAGTTGTTCAACATGTCCTCTGGTGATCTCATTCCTAATCTTATCCATCCTTGTCACTCCTAAGGAGAACCTCAACATCTTCATTTCAACCACTTCCAGTTCTTTCTCCTGTTTTTTGTCAATTTTTTGGAAATGGGTATTGACTATAGCCATTTCCATTCTCTTGGTAAAATCCACCATCTTCTGTCCTTCCTGGTTTCTTTCCTTGACACCAAACCTACCCATCACTTCCTCATCCCCTCTGTTTCCTTCACCAACATGTCCATTCAGGTCTGCTCTGATCACCACTCTCTCCTCCCTAGAAATACTCTCCATCACTTCATCATGCACCTTCCAAAATTGATCTTTCTCCTCCACATCACATCCAACCTGTGGAGCATAACCACGGACAACATTTAGCATCAGACCTTCTACTTCTACCTTCAGGCACATCACCCTATCTGACACTCTTTTCACATCTACTACATTATTTGCCAAGTCCTCCTTCAGGACCATCCTACTCCATTTCTCTTTCTGTCCACACCATGGTAAAACAGTTTGAACCCTGCTCCAATGCTACAAGGTTTGTTGCCTTTCCATTTGGTCTCTTGGACACATAAAACATCTACCTTTCTTCTCTGCATCATGTCAGCCAGCTCTCTACCTTTGCTTGTCATTAGCCGTGTTTCCATCAAGGTTTCTAGCTGCGCATTTTGAAGTATCGCAGCAGAAAAGCTTAATGGAAACGGCAAAATCCGAATTTACTTCCTCAACTTCGCCAAAAAGTTGATACGCTCGCTTGAGGTGGTTTTTGGGATCTTCGAAAATGAGCAGATGCGCAAAACGACAGATGGAAACAGATTTTCCGACTCAGTTCTGCCGTAGCGAACATTCACGTCACGTGACGTTCAGCTGTTTCCGCTCCGGACAACATGTAACATCGCTAAAACTAGTTGGCATGACAGAATAAATACAACTTGCCCGATAGCAACACGTACCTGAAATATTCTCTCCATTTTGACGAGATGTGTGGCCGGGTTCTGTTTTCAACCGCTACTTCCTGTTTACTGTAGACATGCGCAGTGCTGACGTCTGACGTAATGACGCTGACGTCTGACGTAATGACGCTGACGTCTGACGTAATGACGCTGACGTCTGACGTAATGACGCTGACGTCTGACGTAATGACGCTGACGTCTGACGTAATGACGCTGACGTCTGACGTAATGACGCTGACGTCTGACGTAATGACGCTGACGTCTGACGTAATGACGCTGTGCGTGGCTTGGTAGATGCGCTTCAAGCCAGTAGATGGAAACACTTCTGCTTCGCATTAATTTGTGTTTACATATTTGCGAGATTTCAAAAATTAGCTCAAAATTCGAAATAAAAATGGATGGAAACACGGTTAGTGTCCCCACATTTAGAGTTGCAACCCTCAGTCCTACATTCTTCACTTTTCTTCTCTCCTCTGTCTCCTGACATGTTTTCCTCATCGTGGTCTTTGACTAACAGTAGCACAATTTCCGCTGGCAACCTGTTTGGCAACAGTGGCTGTCATTTTTAACCCGGGCCTGGACCGATCCGGTATGCATTTGGTTTGATGAACTTACATTATAGTTTTGGCAAAAGTGTTTTACATCAGATGACAAAACCCTCACCATTTACCTGAGATTGGGACTGGCACAAGAGATACACTGGCTTGTGCTCCCTAGTGGCTGGTTTATCTACAATATATGCAAAAAACCACTAAGAATGTAAAATAATATGGTACGTTAAACAGCACCCTGAACATGAGTCTGGAGTGAGTAGATGGGTATGAATGAAAGAATACAGCAGCATGAGATAATCCCAGGCCAGATCCCAACCCTGGAAGAAGTTTTGCAAGAGCTGCGGCTGAGCTACATGAGGGGAAAAATACCAAGGAAGCTAGAAACAGAAAAACGTAATACAAGAACCACAAGAAAAGCAAAACACACAAATAATGACAAAACTGTATTAATATTATTATGCAAATTACCTTTTAATTAAAACAAAAGTTCAGCTATTCTTTTTTTTATTGTTAAATAGAAACTAGTGTTTTACCTTTACATAAGAATATGTATTGGATTTTTTCTGAAGTAAATTAATGTTTGTCTCTCGAGTGCTGACTGTAAAATATCTGAGAATCTGTTTTCACATAAAATAAAATTTATTAAATAGTCTGGAGGCAGACTGAAACACTAAAGAATGTTACAACACATATTTTTTTATCACAGCTCTAGGCACAAACCAGTGCAAATTTAGAGAAGTGAAAATGACTCAAAGACAAACAACTGAAACTATCTCAGATATATTTAATCTACAAAACTGAGTGACAGAAATACAAATTCTCAGAAATAAACTTGGCAATTTGTAACAAGAATATGACAGTAAACAGTAAAACACAGTTATTGGTAAATCTAAAAATATCTTTGTGGGTGTTTGAGTGCGTGAAGGGTTGTTGGTCTTGTTTGTCTCTGTGATGGACTTGAGACATGTCCATGGTGTCCCCTGCCTCTCACACAGAGACTGTTGATCTAGGCACCAGCTCCCTGCAACCCAGAAAGGAAAATGGATGGATGTTTACCACAACTACATGAATGCACTTAGATCCTTTTCATCTGTTGTTCTGAAAACTAACATTTTTAAACCAGGTACAAAACACTTCACAATAAATAAATAAATAAAATAACAATTCAAATGAACAGGAAATCAAGTCATGTTGTGGTCAAAGCTCTGCTGCTGTGTGAACATTATATGAAGGAGGAGGAAACACCAACAGGCTGTACTCAGAACAAGAAGTCTGAAACAACGCTGATGTCATTCTTGAATTAGATGTAACTTCTGCTTCTTAATGATTCCAGTTCAAGCAAAGTAAAATATTTTCTGATCAGTTGTGAAGTAGATCTGGATGTGAGGATGGGACGCACTTTGCTCTGCATGCTGGGACTTTTCTGTAAGTAAATTATTAACTTTATTTAGTTTTATTTTTCAACTTGGTGCCCTATAAGCAGCTGGAATCTTTAGAGTTGAGAAGGCAAAGTGCATGATTATTATTTCAGTTTTAATATATGTTTTTCAGTGTGTGTTTTTTTACATTAGATGTATTTGATGAATTTATTATTAGCTATTTTCAAGACAGCTTTTAAAGTTTTTTTTAATGCATCAGTTTTCTATGATTATGTCTGTAAGTTTGATAAACTCTGATGAGGTTGTGTTCTTTATTTTAGTGTAAAGGATTATGAGGAGGTCACTATGAATACTGACCTCTTTACCTTAATTAATTTACTTATTCAGATTGAATAGTAATTTCACGGATTCTTTTCTTTTTCAGTTTACCCAATATTTCTGTGATCTTTATGATGGATAAATAAACAGAGCTATAGAGTGACAATGGACACGTTAACTTAGTTGGTATGCCAGGCGACACTACCATTTATTTAAAATAAATCACTAAATTAACACCATTACACTTGATTGATATGATTTCACTTTCTTTCAATTTAATACGTCAGCACACTTAAATTCAACACAACAGACTTCAATATTGGATGTTAACATATTTAGTCTGTGGGCTCTTTAGCTTAAAATAGTTTCCAGCTTAGATTGAGAGGGAAAAGAGAGGAGGAAAGATGGTTTAAAGGAAATTATTGTGAGCATGAGACCAAAGTGACACTTCTCATCCGACTTCTGCTAAAATCCAGGTACGTTTGTAAACAGCTCTTTACCTTTTGACGACAGCCTGGTAAGAGAGAAGACCTTGTAGCTTTTCAGATCCACGGGTCCTTGTGGGAACCAGTACCTTCGAGCAGGGTATTCGTTTACGTTTCAACGTCTCCTGGGTTTCGCGTTGGTCATCAGAAAATGTGTCAGCTTCAGGCCTCTGACTTCAAGATAAACTTATTCCAGGAAGGAATAAACAAAGTCTTGAGCTTACGCTCGTTCGAAGTGGATTCATAACGGCATGTTATACAATCCTTAGCTGAACGACTGTCCTTGGCGGGTGACAGGCATTCATTCAGCTCTTTGGGAAAGGTTCACATCTCTTTGAAGTTCCCAGAAACTCTGAGGAACCTTCTGGTTCCTTCCAAACTCTTGCAGACTCCTCCAGACTCTGAAGTTTTTCAGCAAAACTTAGGACTAGTACTTAAGGAAGGACCAGTCGAGGAGTTCATTTGTCTTATCAGGACCCAAGGTTACAGCCAGCAGCCGAGGGAAATGTTTAGGAAAAGACAGAGCAGCTGGAGCCCTTTCATGAAAAACAACAGATTAACTGTCTTCTGACTTTCTAAACAAAACCGTCCGGTCTCTGTGACCCGAGACTTCACCTTTAACACAGCAGTGAACACAGTTTAACTCTTACAGAATAACACAGCTTAAAAGCACACATCATGAAAATGACAAAAGTTATTCTTTTGATCACATCAGCCTAAAATCAAAGATAGAAATAGTCTCTTTTGGTGACTATATTTATCAGATTACAGCTAAATGAATGATTTTGTAGTAAATGTCTTGCTTTACTGAGAGGTCAGTAAAGGTCATCACTGGACAGTTCAAAAACCTTAGTTTGACCCTGGGTAGGTCCACTACATCTCCCCCCTTTTGGAAGCCATCGCCAGTCCTTGGGGATGGGGTCCAACACGAAAGGAAACCTTGAACTGTCTTTGATCTTGAAGTAATCCAGCAAGTGGAAAAGAAAAATCAAAAATTATAATCCCATAAAGTTTTTGGAAATTCCATACTGTTCGGAGGTAATCCCATTGCGAAAAGCTTTTAATCCCTTGGAAAACTGAGTCTGTTAACTCTTGGAAAACAAAGTCTGTGATCCTTTGGAAAACAAAGTCTTATAATCCACAGCGGTAATTCCACAGCAGTAATTCCACAACGATTAGTTTTGTTGATTGATCAGCAACAATTGTTTTCATAATCAGCATGTAGAGGGGATCCCTCGATTGACGCAGAGGAGGCGACCCTTGGACGAAGGTTGAAGACCAAGCGTTGGAGCTGCAGGTCCCCACATCGAAGGTTGTTGGCTGGTTGGTTTCCAGTCAGTGCCACTCTGGTTCTATGTGTCATGCAATTATGTGGTTTTTTAGGTGGGCTTATGATTGGGATTTTACATTAACACTAGGACTACCAAACATATGTACTTGTACATATTTTACCTATAGCTCCCATGGGAGACTGTAAAATGACAGTTTGAAGGAGCATTATCACGTCCATTGGTATGTATATGAGGCCATTTACATCACAGACTACAGAATCAGTTGCTATGGCAGATGAAGTTGCTAGGGGAGACTGCAAGTCCTGTCACCTGTCACCTATTCCACGGTCAAGGCGGGATTGCATTGGTCACTTTTATCTGAAGGGGGATTGTACAGGTGATCCCCAACTTACGAACAAGTTCCATTTCTACGCCGGTTCGTATAGCTGAAACGCCGTAAGTTGAAGCCGCCGCAAGTCAAGAACTACCTGTGTTGGCCACTTTTATCTGAAGGTGGCGGGATTGTACAGGTGGTCCCCGACTTGCGAGATTGAATTAGCATTATCACGTCCATTGGTATGTATATCAGAGAGTCAGAGTCAGAGAGTCTTTATTGTCATTTGCACCGCATGTGGTACATGTGATGAAAACGAGATTATGTACACGGGGTCCCAGTTACATCCAACAACAAATGCAAGAGAAAAACAGTAATAACATCTAGAATTAACTAAGAAAAACATCAACTAGTAATACCTTAAGCTCTAATGTAGTGGAAAAACATCATTATAAACAGCAGCACGAACATGAGTCTGTATGAGCAGATGGTCACAAATGAACATAGCAACAAGAAAACAGATCAGCATCAGCATGATGTGATATTTTGCAGTGATTATTCTTATTATTTATTTATTCATGAGTCTAACAGCCTCAGGGTAGAAGCTGTTCCTCAGTCTAGTGGTTCTACATTTGATGCTCCTCAACCTCCGTCCTGAGGGGAGTGGGGCAAAGAGTGAGTGTGCTGGGTGAGTGAGGTCTTT
>JBBPBX010092486.1:0-13726 GCA_038048925.1 Garcialebias charrua
TAGCATGGTGGGTTCACATGCGACTTTGTGGTGTTTCATTTTTATGTGGGATGTTTCTACAGTGTATGGTGCTATTGCTCTCTGCTGCTAGACCAGCGGTCTGCAACCTGTGGCTCTGGAGCCACGTGCGGCTCTTTGGTCCATCCGTAGCGGCTCTATCAAGCTTTGACCAAAACTGAACTGGTTGTTATACAAACAACAAAAAATGACTAGATTTAGCAGTTTTTATGTCAATTCATTTGCAATTATGTGGATATTGGAACGAGTACAAGGAGTAAAACTTTAAACTTATGCTTTATTTCTATACTTAATTCATTTTTTCCACAATAAAAAAATACCTAGGTTTGTATAGTTCATAGTTGTTCATCCATCCATCCATCCATCCATTTTCGTCCGCTTATCCGGGGTCGGGTCGCGGGGGTAGCAGCCTAAGTAGGGAGGCCCAGACTTCCCTCTCCCCAGCCACTTGGAGCAGCTCCTCTGGGGGAATCCCAAGGCGTTCCCAGGCCAGCCGAGAAACATAGTCCCTCCAGCGTGTCCTGGGTCTTCCTCTGGGTCTCCTCCCGGTGGGACATGCCCGGAACACCTCACCAGGGAGGCGTCCAGGAGGCATCCTAACCAGATGCCCGAGCCACCTCAACTGGCTCCTCTCGATGTGGAGAAGCAGCGGCTCTACTCCGAGTCCCTCCCGGATGACTGAGCTTCTCACCCTATCTCTAAGGGAGAGTCCAGACACCCTGCGGAGAAAACTCATTTCAGCCGCTTGTATCCGAGATCTCGTTCTTTCGGTCACAACCCAAAGCTCATGACCATAGATGAGGGTGGGAACGTAGATCAATCGGTAAATTGAGAGCTTTGCCTTTCGACTCAGCTCTCTCTTCACCACGACAGACCGGTACAGCGCCCGCTTCACTGCGGATGCCGCACCTATCCGCCTATCGATCTCACGCTCCAGTTTTCCCTAGTTGTTCATAGTATTTTTAAATTAACAAACCTTCTCTTTAAAATTATCTGGTGTTTCATTTGTCTTAAATTGTAAAAATAGAAATAATTAGTTATTTTATTTTTATAATGTCACCCCTAGTTGCCACAAAAGCCCCTTCCAACAAACCTAAAGTGGCCCATGGGCCATCAGTTGATAACCACAGTTGTAGCATGCTGCGGCTCTGAACACTTTAACGAACGAAGGCGTAAAATGGCTCTTTTATTTGTAAAGGTTGCAGACCCCTCTGCTAGACTCTTGCAGATTACAGTCTTGTACTCAGACTTCTGAACTTATATTAACTCCATGCCTGCTTTGAGGTCACAGACATGAACATTTTTTAAGGAAAACATTGATATATTACAGGTTTGCTCTTGATTATCCTGTTCTGAAGTTTGTTGACCCCAAGGTGCAGAAAGATGTGAGGAACTCAAAGTTAAAATAAAGAATGTTTAATTTATTAACAAAAAACAAAACAAAAACAAAAAAACAATGCTGTTATAGCAGTAAAACATTTAAAATAGCAGGAGCAGGGAGACACAGAGGAAGACAGAGAATCACAAGCTTGGGAGCACAATCCATGGACAGAGTAGAAACACCATCCATCCATTGAATTTATAGGGAGGTTGACAAGCCCAAATGATGAACACCTGGGGCGATTAGGACTGTGGACAGGTGAGACAGGAGTTGACAAAAAGTAAGAGAAACACTGGGGATTGCAGAAAAACACAAGGATCTAAAATGACAAAAAACCGTGGCACCAAGTAAGTTCATTTACAGTACCAGTGACATGTTGATTAATTTATTCATCAGTCAGACATGGAAAAATACTCAGTAAAAATTTTAAAAGATTTTGAATTCTGTTCTGGATTTGACAGGGAGCCAGTGGAGAGAAGCTAAAACTGGAGAGATATGATCTCTCCCAGTAACTCCAGTTAAGACTCTGGCAGCAGCATGTTGGATCAACTGAAGACTTTTTAAAGAACTATTTGGACACCCAGATAACAAACCATTGCAATAGTCCAGTCTAGACGTGACAAATGCATGAACCAGTTTTTCTGCATCATTTTTACATGTTTCTAATTGTAGTGATATTACGCAGGTGGAAGAAGGAGGTTCCAAACCAGCCACTAGGGGGCACAAGCCAGTGTATCTCTTGTAAATGGCGAGGGTTGTGTCAGGAATGACATCCGATGTCAAACACTTTTGCCAAAATCATAATGCAAGTTCATCAAAGTGAAACCATACTGGAACAGGGTGCAGATAGAAATTGTGCTACGGTTAGTCGAAGACCCCACGGCGAGACAGAGGGGGAAGAGGAAAGTGAAGAATGTAGGACTGATGGTTGCAACTCTAAATGTGGGGACAATGGGCCTCATGCAAGAACATGTTCGTATTTTTATCCTAAATTTCTCTTACTTTTGTTCGTACGAAGCGTTCGTACGAACATGCCACGTCAGATTCAACAAACTCTTCTATCCTCAGGAAAAGTGTGTAAATGAGCTGCGTAAATATGATGAATTGCACCTGTTCTATCCACCTGCTCGTGCACGCGGAGAGGTTATTTACATAATTCCCACCCCTCAAAACACCATATAAGGCTACGTTTCCTGCCTCAGAGAGCAGGAAGTGTCCGTTCATAAAAATGACAGCGAGAAGTAAAAAGAAGAACTTTACGCGTTCGGAGATTGAAGTTCTGCTCTCAGAGTAAATAACTAACCAACTAAATAAATAAATAAATCTGTAATTTTTAGCAGCGTCAGCTGTGAATCTGCTTTAAAGCCGAGGACCCACTCAAATGTGCGGCGCGCACGGACCATCACCAGGGCATGGGGGGTGGGCCAGGGCGCGACGTGCGGGAGGCGCACGGGGGTCGACGTGGGGCGCTCGGCGATCCTCGGCACGCGGCCGGCCCTCGGAACTTTGTACCCAGCGGCGTGGCGGTCCTGCTTGGCCCGCCGCGGCCCCCGAGTACCCGCATATGTAGCAAGTGTGTAAAAAATGTTTATATTTCACCCCAAATCCATCTTCATAATCTGTTGATTTGTTTTTCTTGATTTCTGAACTGCATTTTATTTTGGCGGAGAAGCTTTTATTTTCTTGTTTCCTGTTTCCGCGTCACATCCTCTGTATTGCCGTGCATTCCCGCTCTCTCCTCCAGATTGCGCCGTGCTGCGCTGGAGAGAGGTAGGTGTCACAGCAGCTGTCTTCTGTTTGTGTATTAAAGTATTCAAAATGTTCTTAAAAGTATATTCTGTAAACTCACAACTTGTTATATATCGTTTTTAAACTGTTTTATGTTTAGTGCAGCACACTATTGGGTGTTTAATCCCCAAGTTACTGTCATTTGTCGAGGTTTCATGCCAATGTGGTTCTTTTTTTTGTTCTTCTGATTGGTTAAGGTGTGTGTGGGGAGGCCAGAGCCTGAGAACTGCTGTACTAAATGTACTCTTGTTTTAAACAGGTATGTGAGTTCTTTCAAAATGTTATCTAGATGTTAAGTTAATGTATTAGTACATTTTCATGTTATAATGGAAACTATTTTTTTTGTTAATTCAATTTGAAATATAAGAATTGTAACTGTTGGGCAGAATAGTTCTGTTTGTGTTTTATTTTAATTGTTTTTGAATGAATGGAGAGTTTACTTTATTATTTATGAATTTCTGAGAATTTTGGTTGGTTTCAACACATTCCGGTGAGATTGCGCCGAGCTGCGCTGGAGAGAGGTGTGTGTGGGGAGGCCAGAGCCTGAGAACTGCTGTACTAAATGTACTCTTGTTTTAAACAGAATAAACCTGCCCTACTGCTGCAGTCCTCGTCTGCTGATTCTTTTTACCCGTGACACAACGCAGAGTACAGACGAGTCAGATGTGGGCGGTTACATTGGTGCCGTGACGACCCGGATACACACTGCTTCGGACAAGTTCATTGTGGTTCGTGAAGAGTGGATCAACGTCAGCTGGTCGCCTGAGGTTGCTTGTTACATTAACACATCTATACAAACTGAATAGTATGACAGAGTTGAATGTGGAATAGTGTTTTGCTCGAGCAACAGAAATAATTTTATATATTTGTTTTTATGTAAAGAACTGTTAAAAAAAAAAACTGAAAATGACTTATGTTAAAAGTAAGAAAGATGAGGATAAATGTTTGTTGAGTGGTGTTAACTTCTCTGTGGGGAGAGGGAGAATGATCGAGGCTTTGCCTTTTACTCCAGTTCGAAACACTAATGTTGCAGGCTCTCCTGCCTTTTGTTCTACACGTGTAGTTGACAATGTATCTTCTAGTATTGTGCATGATGGTGCGGTCCCGGACAATTTGGCTAGTACTGACCCACCATTAAGTGACCTTATTACAAGCATTGCACAGCAGGTTGGACAGTCTATAGTGGACCGTCTTATGGGTGAATGTGGGAAAAGTGAAGTTATAGGTCCACAATCTCAGAGCAGTGTGGACCAATCACAGAGTGAACCTACTTACCTCAACTTGACTGGGGCAAAGCTAGTAATACAGCCAGATGTCAAAGAACCCCCCACCTTCAGGGGAGATGGATCTGACAAAAACACTGTTGGCGAGTGGGAAGAATTAATGAAAATCTACTTCAGAAAACGAGGCACACCCACTAATGAACAGTACCCTGAGATCCTCTCTAAGTTGATGGGAAAAGCTAAGGATATTGTAAGGATAACTCTGCGAAGCAACCCTTCATTAAAGCCTCAGGAAAAACCAGATATTGTCTACAGCATCCTCAGACAACATTTTAGTGATGTGCCTTATTCATGTATGCCGATGGCAGACTTTTACAACACTGTACCACTAGCAAAAGAAACACCTCTAGATTACTGGGTACGCTTGAACAAGGCAGTTGATGCAGCAGAAGAAGGCTTGAAGAGACTAGGGCGGCATGTAGATGACCCGTGCCAAGAAGCAACTATGATGTTTGTGAAACATTGCCCAGACCCAGCGCTTGCTGCCATTTTGAAGTTCAAAGCACCAGACAAATGGACAGCCAGTGAAGTTCAGGAGCACATTGATCGTTACCAGATTGAAACCAGAGAGCGGGCATTCTCCAGGTCAGGATATCCTAAACTAGCTACAGCTCATGCTCAGGCTCTTGCTCCTGAACAATTATCACCACCACCATGTCACTTAACAGACATGCCATCACACCAAGAGACTGGCGCAGCAGCCCCATCACATTGTAACGACAGCTGCATGAGAACTTTAATCAGTCTCTTTGAACGTACACTTTCACAGAACAGTCAGATTGCAGGCAGACAGAACTCACCCAGCCAAGTGCATCACAAAGCATGCAGGGTTTGTCAGTCTCGAGATCATTCTACCATCTCACACTGCAAACAGAAACGCTTGTGTTTAGCATGTTTTGAACCAAATCATATTAAGCGAGACTGTCCCAACCGGTTATCCATCAGAAGTGAGCATGGTCTTCAGTCACAAGACCCACAGCATTTAAACTAGCTGGCCTGCATGGGATGAGGGGTGGTGTGGGCTCAAAAGACAAAACCCTCAATAATAATGACATTGAGCAGCAATATGAAAAGGCATGTGCAGCAGCACCAGTTGGTGCTAAGGTAATAGCTCAAAATACACAACGAGTTGAGCCATTTGATGAACTGTTTTATACGCCTGTGACTCTAAATGACAAGTTTCAGTTACAAGGGATGCTTGACTCAGGTTCCATGGCCTGTACACTGAGTGAAAGGGTGGAACAAATGATGCTGAATCAGAACTCACTTTCGGAACCTGTTCCCCTCTCTCAAGAAATTGTTCTCATTGGTTGTGGAGGGACACTCAGCAAACCCCGCTGCATGTATGAGGTAGAAATGAAACTGTATGGCGAGACATGTGTTGTCCCTGTGTTAGTAGTGCCAGGCCAAAGGGACGATTTAATCATTGGCACAAATGTCATAAGATTTCTCATGCATCAGCTGAAAATAACCAATGATTATTGGCGTCTAGTGTCCAGTCCCAGTCTTCTCCCAGAATGTGAGCGGTTTCTCGACATGATGGCAAGCACTCCTCGGTGGAGAGGTGAAGAACTCCCAGAGAAGATTGGCACAGTCAAACTACAACAGTCTATCACTCTACTGGCAAGGACTGAACATCTGGTGTGGGGTAAGCTACCACATGACATCCCCATGTCTCCAGGGAGTACTGTAATCACTGAACCAACCTCATCTAAGTCGATGCCACGTAACATCATGGTGGCTCGCATTATTACTCCTTTATGGGGAGACAGGTGGGTCCCTTTAAAAGTCGCTAACCTCTCAGACAAGCCCATCACGCTGAAAAGAAACAGCAAGTTGGCAGACGTGTCCCCTTGCCTGGCGGTTGAAGATTTTGAGGTTTTTCAAGGCATCAGCCAGGTTGAAACCGCTGCTCCAGAGAAGGGACATGTCAAAGAGGGGCCTGCAGATCTGAAACTGCGATTGCAACAGGTTGGGCTTGGTGACCTTAATATTGACTTATGCCATAGTGACGACGCAGGGAAAACAAGGTTGGTCGAGCTGCTTGAGAAATATAATGATGTTTTTTCCAAGCATGCTTTAGATTGTGGCAAGGCAGAAGGCTTTGTACATCGCATCCGGCTTGTTGATGATAGACCATTTCGGCTTCCATACCGCCGAATCCCACCAGCTCATTATCACAAGCTGCGCCAGGTTTTATCTGACATGGAGGAACAGGAGATAATAAAGAAATCTGTGAGTGAATATGCCTCTCCTCTTGTGCTAGTCTGGAAGAAGGATGGCAGTCTGAGGATATGCACAGACTTCAGGTGGTTAAATGCAAGGACACTCAAAGACGCACACCCACTCCCACACCAGTCCGACTGCTTAGCCGCTCTTGGAGGCAACACTTACTTCAGCACTATGGATTTGACATCAGGATTTTACAACATTCCTATGGCAGAGGGGGACAAGAAATACACAGCATTCACAACTCCAATGGGGTTGTATGAATATAATCGAATGCCCCAAGGCCTGTGTAACAGCCCTGCCTCTTTCATGAGGATGATGCTCAGCATATTCGGAGATCTGAATTTCAGCAGTTTGTTGTGCTACTTGGATGATCTCCTTGTCTTTGCTTCGAGTGAAAAAGAGTCTCTGGAGAGGTTAGAGGTTGTGTTCCAACGCCTTCGCCTGCACAATCTCAAGTTGAGCCCCAAGAAATGTCACTTTATGAGATCATCAGTGAAATTTCTGGGACATATCATAGATGGCCATGGAGTGTCTGTCGACCCTGGAAAGGTTGAAATCATTACAAAGATGACAAAGGCTGACCTGATGGAGGATGATGGATGCACGCCTTCAGTCAAGAGGATAAAGTCCTTCCTCGGTATGGTGTTTTATTACCAACATTTCATTCCAAGCTGTTCAGCTGTGGCCAAGCCACTGTTTGCTCTAACTGCTGGGCAGAAGAGGAAGGGTAAAAACAAAACAACAACAACAAATGCAGGTTCTTACAGAAAACTGAGACCATTTGACTGGACACAGGAGTGTGAAACAGCCTTTTTAAGTCTTAAAGAAAAGCTGTTGAATTGTGTTGTTCTTGCACACCCAGATTTCTCACAGCCTCTGATTTTGTCCATTGATGCTTCACTGGACGGACTTGGAGCTGTCTTGTCTCAAGTACCAGCTGGAGAAGAGAAAGCTCGCCCCATCGCATTTGCCAGCAAGACGCTGAGCAACTCTCAAAAGAAATACCCCGCTCACAGACTTGAATTTTTGGCTTTGAAATGGAGTATATGTGAGAAGTTCAGTCATTGGTTAAGAGGTCAAACATTCACAGTGTGGACTGATAACAATCCACTCACCTACATCATGACAAAGCCAAAACTTGATGCTTGTGAGCAACGTTGGGTTGCAAAGCTGGCACCCTTCTCTTTTGATCTTAAACACATACCTGGGTCCAAGAACACAGTGGCGGATGCACTCAGTAGGGATCCATTTGCAACAACTGTCAGTCATAGGATCATCACTGAGGGCTACTCTCGTCTCCTTATCGAAGCTGATGGCATTAGCCAAGATGGGGTCCAGGATGCTTTTCATCTAAAGGTCCAGAACCAAAAAGTGAAGAAACTACCTTGCGGTTCAGAACTCTATTGTAGTTCGCAACCTTCCCAGTGTGACACAGTGGCAGTCAAGGCTCTCCTGGAGATGCACGACCAGTGGGATTTGGTCGCTGAGACTCGTGCAGTGGCACTAATCCAGTCTGTCCAAAGTCTGGGCATACCAGGGCAAGATTCACTCCCTGTGTTCACTTTGGATGAATTACAACATGCCCAAAAGCTTGACCCTGATGTTTCCAAAATCTTGCCATTCATTACCCGAGAGAGGCGTCCATCCAGACGTGAAAGAGCAGGGCTCAGCGTTGGAGCTATGGTGATCATTAAGCAGTGGGAGAGGCTCAAGATTACAAATGGGATCCTTTATAGAGTCACTCGAGATCCCCTCAGTAAACAGAAAAGACATCAGTTTGTTCTTCCTGACAGTCTCAAGGAAAGAGCCTTGCAAGGTATTCATGACATGGCTGGACATCAGGGGCAGGCACGGACACTCCATCTAGCAAGACAGAGATTTTTCTGGCCGAAGATGGATACTGATGTGAAGGAGTATGTCAAGTGTTGTCAGAGGTGCATTCTTGCTAAAACACCAGAACCTTGTGCGCGAGCCCCTCTTAAAAGTATAAGAACTGTTGCTCCAATGGAGTTGGTGTGTTTGGACTTTTGGAGTGCAGAAGATAAAAAGCAAAACTCAGTGGACGTGCTTGTCCTGACTGACCATTTCACAAAGTTAGCCCATGCATTTCCATGCGCCAATCAAACAGCAAAGCAGGTTGCTAAAAAGTTGTGGGACCACGTATTTTGTGTGTATGGATTTCCTGAACGGATCCATTCAGATCAGGGAGCAAACTTTGAAAGTGAACTCATTGCTGAACTGCTTCGACTGGCGGGAGTGTCAAAGTCTCACACCACTGTGTACCATCCCATGGGAAACGGGGGCACCGAAAGGTTCAACCGCACGCTTGGCAGCATGCTCCGATCATTGCCCCTCAGAGAGAAGAACAAATGGCCTGAACAAATACAAACATTGACTTTTGCATATAATGCAACAGTCCACGAGACTACAGGATTTGCCCCATTCCAACTCATGTTTGGTCGGATTCCGAGGCTCCCTGTGGATGTGATCTTTAAACAGGTGTTGTGTGATCCGGTGACTACTGATTACAAGAACTACGCCAAAACACTCATGTCACATCTGTATGAGGCAGCTAGGATAGCTCAAGCACATGCTGTGGAAGAACAAGATAAACAGGCAGAAGGATACAACCGAAAAGTGAAAGGTACCCATTTGAACTGTGGAGACAGAGTCTTGCTGGCAAACAAGGGTGAAAGAGGGAAGAAAAAGTTATCTGACAAGTGGAGTGCTACAGTTTATACAGTTGTTGACAGGAATCTTCAAACTCACACATACAAGTTGGAGGACAAGCAAGGCAACAAAAAGATTGTGCACAGGAACCTGTTACTGGACGTCAGTTTTCTACCTGTGGCAACGGCCCAGGATGAAATTGCTGTTGATGGGGCAGAGGAGGCACAAGGCCTGTCGGACTCCTTTGATGTTGGGGAAGAAAGAAGTTTGGACGATGGAGATAATGCCTGGGAAATGAGCAAATCGACAAACTGTGAGAGCACGGCTTCTTTGGATCAAGGAGTGTCAGAACCAGGTTTATCCAACCAGAGTCTTGTGACGACTCACAGTGTGATGGAACTTTCAGGAGAACATGCTGATAGGCATGTGGCAGAAGAAGAGTTACATACAGTGAGTCATGCACACTCCATGGACACAGAGGCTCTTCCCGTGAACTCAGATGCTAACCCGGACATGTGTCATCCCTCAGAGAATAGTGACCAAGTCGTCAGGACTCGAGTGGGCAGGGTCAGCAAAAGGGTGAACAGACTCATTGAATCCATGGTTCAAAGACCTTTTGATTTTAAGGATTTGGCAAACTCCGTGAGCCAAAAATCCCAGTCCATTCTTACTTGGTTTTGAGTGAATTCATTTGTTTAGAGTTTTGTATATGTTTAGTTCAGCAAAGTAATTGTAATGGAATATTGTTTTCCTCAAATATACATCCTGTATTGTGTTGATGGGTTTAAAGTTGGCACAGAATTGTATGGTGTAGATGGCATCATATTGATCTGAGAAGGGCAGAGGTCTGATCAACCGTATGTTCCTTCGAAACCTGTTATAGGTGGCTCTCAAGCTGAATGTTATACTTAGTTATGGCGACTCTGTGCTAAATTTTCATCGAATCCGTCAGTTTTCCATGTATTGGGATTGTACAACTGAGACTGACTTGGATTTTGGTGAAATATAGGAGGGGTGGATGTAGCAAGTGTGTAAAAAATGTTTATATTTCACCCCAAATCCATCTTCATAATCTGTTGATTTGTTTTTCTTGATTTCTGAACTGCATTTTATTTTGGCGGAGAAGCTTTTATTTTCTTGTTTCCTGTTTCCGCGTCACATCCTCTGTATTGCCGTGCATTCCCGCTCTCTCCTCCAGATTGCGCCGTGCTGCGCTGGAGAGAGGTAGGTGTCACAGCAGCTGTCTTCTGTTTGTGTATTAAAGTATTCAAAATGTTCTTAAAAGTATATTCTGTAAACTCACAACTTGTTATATATCGTTTTTAAACTGTTTTATGTTTAGTGCAGCACACTATTGGGTGTTTAATCCCCAAGTTACTGACATTTGTCGAGGTTTCATGCCAATGTGGTTCTTTTTTTTGTTCTTCTGATTGGTTAAGGTGTGTGTGGGGAGGCCAGAGCCTGAGAACTGCTGTACTAAATGTACTCTTGTTTTAAACAGGTATGTGAGTTCTTTCAAAATGTTATCTAGATGTTAAGTTAATGTATTAGTACATTTTCATGTTATAATGGAAACTATTTTTTTTGTTAATTCAATTTGAAATATAAGAATTGTAACTGTTGGGCAGAATAGTTCTGTTTGTGTTTTATTTTAATTGTTTTTGAATGAATGGAGAGTTTACTTTATTATTTATGAATTTCTGAGAATTTTGGTTGGTTTCAACACATTCCGGTCAGATTGCGCCGAGCTGCGCTGGAGAGAGGTGTGTGTGGGGAGGCCAGAGCCTGAGAACTGCTGTACTAAATGTACTCTTGTTTTAAACAGAATAAACCTGCCCTACTGCTGCAGTCCTCGTCTGCTGATTCTTTTTACCCGTGACACAACGCAGAGTACAGACGAGTCAGATGTGGGCGGTTACAAATAGTCGTCCGCGACCCGTCCGGGCCGCGGCGGTGGGTGTGAAGCCGCTTTATTTTAATTTAACCAATTTAACCAATTTGTGTCGTTGCAGTTAATATTATAATATTATAAATCTGTAACTTTTAGCAGCGTACGCTGTGAATCTTCTTTAAAGCCTAGGAATGAAATGTGCTGTAATGTCATGTCTCCCGTGGGTTGTACAGTCACAGAAATAAAAATCGTATTCATCTCTCCAGCCCTGCTCTAGTTTTTCTTTGGTCAAATATTTTTAATTTTAGTGTAAACAACTGTGTTACATTATAGTTTCACTTATTCAGAAGAGCTGTCGCGCACCGCTACCCCCCCCCCCCCATGCAAGTGTCCGATGTGTTTTTGAACAAAAGCATTTTAAAATGTCTCGAAACTTCAATTAACTTCATATTAATATTGTAGTGCTATACAACAAAATTAATAGCTGCTTTATTTTAATTTAACCAATTTGTGTCGTTGCATTTATCCATCCATCCATCCATTTTCTTCCGCTTATCCGGGGTCGGGTCGCATTTAATATTATAATTCTAATTCAAACAGAACAGCCTCTTTTCAACATAATTATAGATTGTGATTCATTTTCAACTCAAAATATCTTCAAACTAATGAAATATAAAGTTATTAGTGAAGAAAATCTGTCTGGATAACAGCAGACTGGCTGCTCGTAAATATACGACAGGTCTGGACCACACGTAAATTTTGTTCGTATCTGAAAAAAATCTTAGGATACGAAAACATTGTTGAATGCCACAAATGATCCTAAATCACTCGTACGCACAGTTTAAGAACAAATCTGTGCGTACGAACGGTTCGTGCATGAGGCCCAATGACAGGCAAAGGTAGAGAGCTGGCTGACATGAAGCAGAGAAGGAAGGTACCGTATTTCCGGATGACAGGTCACAGTTTTTTGCCTAATTTGCCTGCCCTGCGACTTATAGAGAGGTGAGACCTGTTTATGGATATTT
Source organism: Garcialebias charrua (assembly GCA_038048925.1). Taxonomy (NCBI): domain Eukaryota; kingdom Metazoa; phylum Chordata; class Actinopteri; order Cyprinodontiformes; family Rivulidae; genus Garcialebias; species Garcialebias charrua. The sequence continues at coordinate 12,289 of JBBPBX010092486.1, forward strand.
TCCCATATTTTTAGACCAATTTTTGGCTCAGATATGACCGTTTTTCATTTTGGCAAAAAATGGTGCAGTACCACTTTCGGCCGCTAGGGTACACCGACCGTTCCCACCTCATGTGTCCGACGGCAGCCTCCTCTGGTCGGACTGACTCTGTCGCAGCCCGGCCTCCTGCTCTGGAGGTAACTACTGTTAGCTGTGTTTGTTAGCTGTGTTTGTTAGCAAGATAAGTCAAGAACCACAGGACAGATTTTTATCAAACTTACAGAAAGTAATCACTGTATGGACATTTACAAGTGACTAGCTTTATGAGATGTTTGAGATCAAATTTGATGTTTTATGGGCATAAACGTGTCGCGGCTAGCTTCGTTTTTTTTCCTGCTACTATTTGCCTAAATAACTCATAAACCACACCGCAGATTTTCTTTAAACTTACAGAAAGTAATTATTTGGTGGTCATTTACAAACTGTTAGCTGTTGGAGTTGTTTGAGCTAAAATTAGATTTATTTATAATTTATGTTTGCAGCGCGCGCGACCGTTTGGAAGACGTCAAAGCGAAACAATTTAAATCCAGCAGATTTGACCATTACGTGAATTTATTAAGGAACGGTGAAGCTAAGACACATCTTTGCTATAATTTTCAGCAAACAAATAATTGTTTTTACCGTGTTAATCTTGTGAAAAGTCCTTCCGTGCATGCTTCTGTGGCCACCATTTTCAGCAGGGCAAATGAGGCGCTGACGCGTCACGTAGCGGTGACGCATAATAGGTGCGACTTAAATAAAGGTGAGACCTGTTTATGGATTTTTCCAATTTATTGCCAATAATCAGACAAAGCGACCTATAGAAGGGTGCAACCTATCAGGCGGAAAATACGGTAGATGTTTTATGTGTCCAAGAGACCAAGTGGAAGGGCAGCAAGGCTCGCAGTATTGGAGCAGGGTTCAAACTGTTTTACCATGGTGTGGATAGAAAGAGAAATGGAGTAGGGGTGGTCCTGAAGGAGGAGTTGGCAAAGAATGTAGTAGAGGTGAAGAGAGTGTCAGATAGGGTGATGTGTCTGAAGGTAGAAGTAGAAGGTCTGATGCTAAACATAGTCAGTGGTTATGCTCCACAGGTTGGATGTGATGGGGAGGAGAAAGATCTGGATGAAGTGATAGAGAGTATTCCCAGGGAGGAAAGAGTGGTGATTGGAGCAGACCTGAATGGACATGTTGGTGAAGGAAACAGAGGATGAGGAAGTGATGGGTAGGTTTGGTGTCAAGGAAAGAAACCAGGAAGGACAGATGGTGGTGGATTTTGCCAAGAGAATGGAAATGGCTATAGTCAATACCTATTTCCAAAAGAGGGAGGAACATAGAGTGACATATAAGAGTGGAGGAAGGAGTACACAGGTCGATCATAAACATATACTGTATTCATGTTAGGAGGATGTTTGAGAGA
>JBBPBX010092487.1:0-13726 GCA_038048925.1 Garcialebias charrua
TGTTTTGTGGACTTGGAGAAGGCATTCGACCGCGTCCCTCGGGGGGTTCTGTGGGGGGTACTCCGGGAGTATGGGGTACCAGGCCCTTTGATAAGGGCTGTTAGGTCCCTGTACGACCGGTGTCAGAGCTTGGTCCGCATTGCCGGCAGTAAGTCAGGCTCGTTTCCGGTGAGAGTTGGACTCCGCCAAGGTTGCCCTTTGTCACCGATTCTGTTCATAACTTTTATGGACAGAATTTCTAGGCGCAGCCAAGGTGTTGAGAGGATCCGTTTTGGTGACCTTAGAATCGCTTCTCTGTTTTTTGCAGATGATGTGGTCCTACTGGCTTCATCAGTTCGTGATTTACAACTTTCACTGGAGCGGTTTGCAGCCGAGTGTGATGCGGCCGGGATGAGGATCAGTTCCTCCAAATCCGAGGCCATGGTCTTGAGCCGGAAAAGGGTAGCATGCCCTCTCCGGGTCGGGGAGGAGGTCCTGCCCCAAGTGGAGGAGTTTAAGTATCTCGGGATCTTGTTCACGAATGAGGGAAAACTGGAGCGTGAGATCGATAGGCGGATAGGTGCAGCGTCCGCAGTGAAGCGGGCGCTGTACCGGTCTGTCGTGGTGAAGAGAGAGCTGAGTCAAAAGGCAAAGCTCTCAATTTACCGATCGATCTACGTTCCCACCCTCATCTATGGTCATGAGCTTTGGGTTATGACCGAAAGAACAAGATCTCGGATACAAGCGGCTGAAATGAGTTTTCTCCGCAGGGTGGCTGGACTCTCCCTTAGAGATAGGGTGAGAAGCTCAGTCATCCGGGAGGGACTCGGAGTAGAGCCGCTGCTTCTCCACATCGAGAGGAGCCAGTTGAGGTGGCTCGGGCATCTGGTTAGGATGCCTCCTGGACGCCTCCCTGGTGAGGTGTTCCGGGCACGTCCCACCGGGAGGAGACCCAGAGGAAGACCCAGGACGCGCTGGAGGGACTATGTTTCTCGGCTGGCCTGGGAACGCCTTGGGATTCCCCCGGAGGAACTGCTCCAAGTGGCTGGGGAGAGGGAAGTCTGGGCCTCCCTACTTAGGCTGCTACCCCCGCGACCCGACCCCGGATAAGCGGAAGAAGATGGATGGATGGATGGATGATAAAATCGTAAGTCTGAGTTGCCGTAGGTCGCGGGTGACGTAGGTCGAGGGTTTGCTGTATACATCATTCAAGACTTGCTCTTCTCAAGGGCGGGACGTCTCCTCTCTGTCTCCGCTTTGCTTTTGCTTTGGCTTGTCTATGAAACTGTCTGAGAACATCTCTTCTACAAAATCTTCCGAATCATAACTATGGACTTCAAATTTGATCAGTTGGTCCCTCAACCAAACTGATAACATTTCTTTAAAGAGAAGACAGGCTTTAGGCGAGCCGATTTTCCCTGTTGGCATGCATACAGCTGGATATCTCATCGACTTGGAAGACTAGATGATGTGTCTATGTGAAGTTTACCAAAGCTATCTTCAATAAACTGTAGACTGAGAAACTTTAAAGTCCATGACCCACCATGTTTTCAAATTGCATCGCCATTAATATTCCATCCATCCATCTTCTTCCGCTTATCCGGGGTCGGGTCGCGGGGGTAGCAGCCTAAGTAGGGAGGCCCAGACTTCCCTCTCCCCAGCCACTTGGAGCAGCTCCTCCGGGGGAATCCCAAGGCGTTCCCAGGCCAGCCGAGAAACATAGTCCCTCCAGCGCGTCCTGGGTCTTCCTCTGGGTCTCCTCCCGGTGGGACATGCCCGGAACACCTCACCAGGGAGGCGTCCAGGAGGCATCCTAACCAGATGCCCGAGCCACCTCAACTGGCTCCTCTCGATGTGGAGAAGCAGCGGCTCTACTCCGAGTCCCTCCCGGATGACTGAGCTTCTCACCCTATCTCTAAGGGAGAGTCCAGCCACCCTGCGGAGAAAACTCATTTCAGCCGCTTGTATCCGAGATCTTGTTCTTTCGGTCATAACCCAAAGCTCATGACCATAGATGAGGGTGGGAACGTAGATCGATCGGTAAATTGAGAGCTTTGCCTTTTGACTCAGCTCTCTCTTCACCACGACAGACCGGTACAGCGCCCGCTTCACTGCGGACGCTGCACCTATCCGCCTATCAATCTCACGCTCCAGTTTTCCCTCATTCGTGAACAAGATCCCGAGATACTTAAACTCCTCCACTTGGGGCAGGACCTCCTCCCCGACCCGGAGAGGGCATGCTACTCTTTTCCGGCTCAAAACCATGGCCTCGGACATTAATATTTAGTAGTTAATTAAATAATGAAACAGGAGCGTTTATTTATATTGTAGAGAAATAACGCTAAATGTGTTATTTCATGATTTATAGCAGATTTTAGCCGCAGCTCCGGGAAAATCTGCCCCTCTCCATATATGGGCATTGACGTCACTGAAGTATCCGCCTTGAATGCATGCAGAGTTATAACAAGCATGCATCAACATAGCTTCATTATTGCAGCGGTGTTATATCTTATTAAAAAGTTCTAAAAAATAAATAAAAACAGAGCGTTGGTCCAGCTGTACCTACAACTGCACCAGGAAATATTTAGAGATTGCGCATCCACTAGTTTAATTTGCTCGCTCGCAACAAATTCATTAATTTCCTCATGAAGCCGGCTGGCTTTTTATTCTCTCCCCGTGACCTGTCAATCAAAACAGTGACAGGTCGGGGGTACAGAATTAAAATGCAGCTGATAGCTTTAACCGCAGCGGTGTTAGATCTTATTAAAAAGTTCTAAAAAATAAATAAAAACAGAGCGCTGGTCCTGAACCCACAACTGCACCAGGAAATATTTAGAGATCGCGCATCCACTAGTTTAATTCGCTCGCTCACGACAAATTCATTAATTTCCTCATTAAGCTGACTAGCTTTTTATTCTCTCCCCGTAACCTGTCAATCAAAACAGTGACAGGTCGGGGGTACAGAATTAAAATGCAGCCGACAGCTTTAACCGTAGCAGTGTTAGATCTTATTAAAAAGTTCTAAAAAATAAATAAAAACAGAGCGCTGGTCCTGAACCCACAACTGCACCAGGAAATATTTAGAGATTGCGCATCCACGTAGGACACCAGTTTAATTCACTCGCTCGCGACAAATTCATTAATTTCCTCATGAAGCTACCGGCTGGCTTTTTATTCTCTCCAGTGACAGGTCGGGAGTACATAATTAAAATGTAGCCGACAGCTTTAACCGCAACAGTGTTATATCTTATTAAAAAGTTCTAAAAAATAAATAAAAACGGAGCGCTGGTCCTGAACCCACAACTGCACCAGGAAATATTTAGAGATCGCATATCCACGTATAGTTTAACTGCAGTTTTAACTCTCACACTCATAAACCTCCATCGCGAACTCACTCCTGCCTTCTGACTAGATCCTTTATTTATGTCATTCGGCAATCTTCGGCCGGGTTTCCGGATGTTTTCGGGACTCCGTTGTTTTTTTTGTTTTTTTTTTACACTCGCCTGGCCCAAATGCAAAAATGAAAATAGACATCATATTCTACTACAGTAATTGTCCAATATGGAGAATTGTTACTGTCACGGTGGGTGTTGTCCTTTAAAATCAATAGTGAAGTTTATTTTCTTCTGCAGAAGGAGAAAACACAAAGTACGAGCCAATGCAATGAATTCTGCAGGCTGAACAGTGAAAGCTGTATATATACATGCCTTTGCACGCAACAGATCTTGTCTTTACAGCACTTGGAGATAACAACATTCATGATTCATATGCCTTAAGGACTTCAGATAAGATAAACAAACAAACAGGTTTCTATGAAGTCAGGCTGACTCGCCCTGCTATAAAAGGAGCAAGCTGTTTCAAAGGTCAGTTTGACTTCACCTTGCTATGAGAGGAACAAACAGTTTTCAAAAGTCAGTTTGCTCGCCTCTGCTGAGTTTGCATGAGTTTGCACAAATACTGTATCACGAACACTCTGTTATTAAGAACACCTTATTAAAAGAACTCCGTTATCAAAGGAACAGGGTAGAACAGGGTGGTTTCGCTCCGACAGTGGTTTTACTGTTTTGCAGGTTCATGACACGTTGGAACAAGAAAGAGCTGATGCAGGAGGTCAAAGACGAGAGAGCCTTTTAACAGAATACAGCAATATAATGAATAAAATAAAATGATGAAGAAATAAACATGATATTATTGTTTTCTTTCACAATTCCTCCCTTTTGTTCTATCAGGAACAATAACAACAATAACAAAACAATAAATGTACAGACAGGATGTCAGACACTGATTGATAAAAATGATCCATCAAGACATATGTGGTATACAAGTATGGTTTAGCATATGATTGTCATAAATATCAGTTGGAAAAAGCAAGTGCTGTTTTTCAGGGGACAGGTCCCTTGTTTTGTTAAGCAAGCTAAAGTGATAAGAAAAAATAACAAAAATTAAATAATAAAAAAATAACATCATAATCAAAATCAGCAAAGTAAAGGAACAGAATAAGACAGATCTAGGCAAAACATATACCTGAATATCTTCCTGTTGGTCAGTACAAAAGAAGTGGAGTGGGTGGATCTGTTACAATCAGTAGGATCAGGGTAGGAAGTGGCTTGTAACAGGGCATAGGTTTCTGTCTGTCGTTCAGGGGTATGGGTAGTTGAGATTAAGCATGTGGACAAGGAATGAATGCATAGGATACAGCAACAACAGTAGGTTACAAGGATGGCTAAACATACACCTACAGAGATAATTATGATACCTTTCCATCTACTAAACATTCTATTGAACCAATCAGATATGGGATTGTCAATTCCTGAGGCTTCTTGCATTTCTTTGGATAGCTCTTTTATGCCTTTAAGGGCTCTAGCTACTTTACCACCTGGGACTGTGTTGTTAGGGATAAAAGTACAGCATTGTTCACCAATCATTGAGCAGACACCTCCCTTTTCAGCTAATATCATGTCTAGGGCCATTATATTTTGGATTGCCATTTTGGATGTGGGACGTAATTGGTCAGAGAGGCCTTCAATGGCATCACGGGTAAGATTAGTCAGACATAGGACATTGTAGTGGACAAAATTAATTCTGGATTCGTTTTTATTAGTAGTTACAAGAAAAATGGCTCCTATGATGGGTAGGTTTTCAAAACCTGCTGCGACGAGGTCAGCTAATTGGTATTCATCTGGAACCCCTTGCGGGACTCCTATTACGTTGATATAAGTTTTGGAGTCTGTATTTAGATCAAAGCTTATGTCTCGTTTTGTCCGAGTATGTTATGAGGCTAACTGATGTCCAACTAACAAGAGTGGGGCTGCAAGACGAACTAAAGCACAGAGTCCTATAGTTTATTCAGGGAATTTAACTGATAACCTTTGGCTTCCACAATAGTAATATAGTCCTGCCCTGGACCAAGTACCTATACGTTGGATTTGTTCATCAGTGGTTTCTACGTTTTCAGTGACGTTACACCAATCGTGGTTAATATTTACATAATTAATGATTGGATGTTCTGTGGTAAAGTTAAAACAATGGTAACCTTTTAAGATACGATTAGGGCGAAAACAACCTGGATGTGTTTTGTTGTGAATAGGTAGATATATGTCAGCTAATGTGGTACAGTCTTCTGCTGGATTTTGTCTGGTGAGAGTTAGCATGCAGTTGTATCCCCAAGTATCTTCAGGGAACAAAGGGGCTGGTCGTGTGATTAGTTTGGGTCTGGATGCGGTGTAGGCTACATAATTACTAAGCTGGGTCTCTCTTGTGGCTTTCACTAACCAGGATAGCCATATGTTGTCATCTCCATGTCCCGTTGCACGTTCTATCAGCTGTTCATGTTTTAATTATGTTTAATCTACTGTTATAACTGAAATGTTTTCTACCTGAAGGGTTTCAGACTTAGGGATTGAGGGATTGGCGGTGGATGTAAAGGATGGCTGAGGTGGGGGAATAAATCTGATGGTGATAAATCCCTTTGGATCATTGCCCGGTATATCAATTTGAATTAAGAAAGTATAGAAATTTGATCTGGTTTGTGAGATAAAATGTTGTAGAGGACCAGATATCTTAATCAACGAGAAAATGATTGGATTTTTTACTGGGTTGTAATCTCTTTGAAATCTAACTTTTTTTCACAATTTCCTTGTGTCTGCAGTCAAACCTGAATGTGGGGATGTCCACCATCCCGTGTGTACAGATGTTGTGGACCAGGAACAGCTTGGTTCACGAGTTCCTGGTTTCTGCATCCCTTGTTAGTGGACAAACCTACGCATACGAGTGGTGTGTACAGGGAAACCATCAGCGTTCATTGTGATATCTAAACACAAATGCAGATCAGTACTTCAATACCATTGGTCAAGGCCTTTACAATGTATTACATCACATAGGTCGAACTGGAAAGCAATGGTTGAGTTAATCTCGTAGTCAAGGACCAGTTTCTGATAGGCAGATTCTGGGATGCTCCTTTTGGTGAGCTTAGTCTATGTATAGGGTCCTTCATTTGGAAACAGGCAGAAGTGTTCACACATGAAGATGGTACCACTTACGATGACACTTATTCCACCTAGTACCAGGGTGGTTCTCCAAGGATGCTGAAGCAAGTTCATTCTGACGGAGTTTTAACGTTGAACGAGTGTGTATTTATCAAAATGTTTATAAAACCTGATTTTAAGAGTTTCTGGCACAGCTTCAGCTCAGAGACGACTTTGGCCCGTCTTTAGTTCCCTCGTTGCCAGAGGTACTCAAAAACATGTACGTATGTCAGAGTGACTATCTGGGCGTGCCGTCCCTCGTTGCCAGATCAACCGAGTGACATTCTGGATGTTACACCTACGTTGGCACCTAGCGCTACTGCTCTGATGCTTGTTGCACCTTTGTTGACTTCCAGCGCTACTGCTCTGATGCTGATTTCAGTTCTGACTCATCCTGATCCTCCTTTGTTGGTGGTTTCATCCCTCGAAACAGCTTACAGTGGGAAATGTGGACCCATGTAGCTCACTCAGCTACCTTAATGGCTGTGTGAGTCACCAGCAGAACCTGGAATGGACCTGTCCACCTGAGAGAGTTCCACCTTTTCCTCCTGAAATATTTAATCATAACAAAATCTGCAAGGGTTATGTTATGCAGTTGCCTTTGTGCTGGGCCTGGGAGCCCTCCTTGGACCTGAGACCTTAGGAACCTTAAATTATTGGTTAGCTCAACACAATGGGTTAGCATGTTATGATCACAGTGTTGCAGGGTGGTGGCTGGATTAACCACTGAGCCCACTCCTAGGTTGTTTGGAGCTACAAACAAAATTTCAAAAGGACTCAGATTGTGTTTAGCCCTTCTGCACATTCTCATGTACATCAATGCTATGGGTAAACATGTAACACAGTTCAGTTTCGTCTCACCACAGATTTGAGTCAGTTTGTTCTTTAATGTCCCATTCTCCCTCTCCACTGCCCCTCCACTCTGTGGGTGATATGCACAGTGCTTTGTGATGTCAAAGTGCAGTGTAACTGATAGTTCTTCAAAAATCTGATTTGCAAAACGTGGTCCATTGTCACTGGAGATCCTTTGTGAGATACCCCATCTGGAGACCACATCTTGGAGGAGTATTTTTGCAACTGTATTTGCTGTGGCATGTTTTGTGGGGAATGCTTCAATCCATTTGGAAATCACATCTACCATGACTAGACAATATTTTTTGTTTTGTACTGGTGCCAATTCAATAAAGTCAATCATTAGATGCTGAAATGGTGCTGTTACAACTCGGTATGCTCCTGGTGCTGAAACCTTTGTGGTTTTAGAGATGTTGTGAGTTGCACATGTTAAACAGGAATCACTATGTGAGGTAACGGTTTTTGAAAAATTAATGGTGAACCAATCAGCATTAATCTGTCTTAACATTCCTCCCTTTGACACATGGTCAACACCATGTGTCAAAGCTGCAAAAGCAGGAAAGAAATGCTTGGGTAAACATGGATTGTTGTTTGGACCAACCCAGACATTGTCTGAAAAAACACCCAGCCTTCTCAACTGGAAGTGTGAGGTTCTGCATGTCAGCAACAGAGAAGGAGGTTGGGGTGGAGTGAGAGGTTGGACCTTGAGTAAGAGTAATGTGTGTCAGTGTACCTGCTGCAGCCTTTGAGGTTGGACCTTGAGTAAGAGTCATGTGTGTCAGTGTGCCTGCTGCAACCTTTGTAGCAACGTCTGCTAAAGCATTACCTTGGGAAACAAAGTCAGTGTTTGAGGTGTATGTGGCACATTTAATCACTTCCACTTTAAATGGTAATGTAATAGCTGAAAGTAAGTCAGAAACAAGCTTGTGGTTAAGTATGGGCTATCTGTCAGAACGTAGGAAACGTTTGTTTCCACAAAGCGCCAAAGTCATAAACACCAAATGCGTACCGGCTGTCAGTGTAAATATTGTTGGCTTTGATTCTTATTCGCCCCAGAATTCGTTGTTTGGTTCACTTTGGATCAGAAAAAGGAGGTACGCTGAATACACGACAAACTCTCACTTAAAGTTCCAAACCAGTTTAATTATAAGTTTAAAAAGTCACAGAATACATTTGTTCTATTTCTAAAAGCCATTATATTTTATTAAAATACGTGGACAGTGAGAGGAAAAGAGAGAGAAAGGGAGGAGGTAGGGAGAGAGGGGGAAAAAAGAACATTGAATGCGCATTCAAGGGAGACCCCGCATACGACCTTGATGGGCTGCTCTTCTCCATGGCCGGCTCCTTGCGTTGACTGACGGAGGAGGAAAGGACTCATGCTTTTATTCTTTTGTAGGGTGTTGCCTACCTTAACCAATAAGAAAAGTTCTGCTTTGTTAGCTCTGGCCCACACAGGCCCTAGGGGGAAGGGAGAGCTTTTCTGATACCCCTCTGACTGAGCAAACATGTAGTATAAGTGAGTGGCTTTCGGTAGATTTCTTTGCAGCCATATATCAAAGTCAGAAAACTGACAGACAGAGCGGCACCAAGTCCCCCTCCTCCCCAAGCCAACCAGAGGCCAAGGCAGACCAAACTGCAGAACTGTGTTCCTGCTCACAATTCTCTGTTTAACCTGTACCTGTGTCTTTTAATAAATCTTTATCATTCTACAAGAGAGACTGGTCATTTAACAGCGTTAGAAAATTCGAGAGAAATGAGAACACGAAGACAAAATTTTATTTCATAACAAAACCCCCTTTGGACCTCAATTCCTGAGGTCCATCTCAAAAGAAATAAAATCACATACCTAATAACGCAGCTAAACGCATATATACACAATATTCAATCAGTTTTTCCAGTGGGTCGTCCAGACCCGAATGAATTTCAAATTGTAGAATATAAGGAAATACATGCAAACTATGAACGATAATAATAGTAAGCGCTTTAGAATATTGCAAAATTATAAACCTTAAGTTCCCAAGTTCATCCTCTAGCAGCAAGGCAGTTGTCTCCCTTGAACACACAAAAATAGAGAAAGAACACAAGATTTATGCCTGTTACCCACTGCACAACTCGAAACGCACCTGCCGCCCCCATTTGGCCGCTGGTCACGGTCCCACTGGCCACTGAAGACCGTCTGATAACGTCCACTAGGGGGTAGCAGAGGGAGGGGTCTCTAGCTTGTTTTCCGGGTTCAGTTGTTGTGTTAACTGCACTTCCGACGGTCTTTGATGAGATAAAACGTTTTTTTTATGTTTGGGGTGATCTACACTGGAGAGAACAGCAGCCTGTCAGCAGCAACTGTAAAAATGCCACGTTTATTACCGGAGTTTGGGTCCAATTCATGGAGGGTCGATCCGGTGAGTTTAAAAAGTAAAAAAAAAAGTCCCGTTGTGGTTGTGTAATCAGATAGCAGAGGCTCTCCCGACTGTTTTCTGGACGCGTCGAGAAGCCAGAGATGGAATTTTATGGCGTTGGCAGTTCGACGCCGACGCGCGCGTGCGTGTGCAGGCTGCGGCCGCGCCGCTTCGATCAATGGAATCCGCTTCCTTGTTCGCCGTGACTCGACGCGATCTCCTCAATAGACTTTGAATGTAAACCGGCCGCTTCAGCCGCCCGAAACTGGGGTCAGTGGGTACCAGGCATGATATCACCATCACAGAAACATTAATATACTTTTTGAATGTGCCACACATACTCAGGGGCATTCCCCTGGAACAGTTGCTCGGGGAATGTCCTCCTATGTCCCCGAGTTTTCTTCGTGTTATGTGAAACTCTAATATGTAATGTTTTTATCGTTCTAGGTGTCTGTTCTATGTGTGCATATTCCAACACCGAGTGGCCCCATTAAACAGAGTCTTTCTGGGCCCGCACGCAACTTTACTCGGCTACTTTCGTCTATCAAGGCACAAGAGTTCGAATGCGAGCTCTTCTTGTTGTCCAGCCCAATCCTTTAGCTCCTTCCTGGTTCACGGGCTGGAGCACACTGAACCGTGTGGATCCCCTGGCATTGACACGCACTGCCTGTGGTGTGCGTTCAGCGACCCCACACGGGTCCTTACTGACCAGGGCTGTCTGGTCTTGCCTCCCCTGGACTCCGTTGAGAAAACCCCCTCAGCTGGAGCATTTCCAGGAACCACCTATCATAAACAGAATGTGCCACAGCAAACAACACCCAATCAATTATAAATCAGTAGTATAAAGAATGAATCATGCATGTTAGTTGGGTTTGGAAGAGGCTTAATCTTCATTAGGGTTAATTATGAGTAGTTTTGAGGCGGTTCATACGAGTAGTTTTTGAGGCGGTTCATACTTACAAAAATACTGTACCTTTTCACTCAGCTTATAGCAGAAAAAAATAACATAGCAAGCGGCGGCAGAGCATAATTCACAAAACATTGTACACCTGTGGTTCTATACACCTTCTTCCTGAGTCAATAAGTCACATGTCGTCTAGTCAAGTCAATTGCTATAAATCTACAGAACCATCATATTTCTAAACATCCTCTGATCAGGTCCACTTCAGGTTTGAGTGGTTTGAGCCTGCAGGCCAGGAAACATTTCCAAGGGGCGTCCCCCATCCTGCTTCACACACATTTCACAGAGGAAAAAAAACAGTGTTGTTAATTGCTCATTTGAAATATGCTTGCATCAATACTCCTTCCTCCATGACATGATTAAAGAAAATAAAACGTTCAAGACCGATGCCGCCTCAATATCAACGCAAGTGAACTTTGTTTATAACGCCAATTTATCAGTTATCCTTATTATTCTTTGTATACTAAAATGTATTTACCATCTTTTAGTTAATTAGTTATTTCTAGGAACATTTGTCAACCTAGTTGTTTCTAGGAAACATTTACAATCTAGTTATTTTCTAATTAGTTATTTCTAGGGACCAATTCCAACCTCTCTATTTTTAGAAACATCTGTCAACCAACCCCCTTTTGAAACAAAACTCCACCTTGTTTCAAGTCTGCAGTCTGCACGCCAAAGTTATTAGGTTGTTAAATTGGAAATTGTGTCTAATTTTACCATCCTTTAACCTGAGCACTAGTGTCAGATGTTTCCTAAACCTCAGCCTATTGCCACCACTAATTTGGTTTTCACAACCATATAGCTAACTGTAATCTACAATATCATCTCATTTTCTTTAAAGTTATAATCATTTACCAAAATGTACCCCTTGTGACACATCAGATTCCCAACATGCACTCCGCCAAGGATAACTGCAAAAACAAAAATATAAAAGTTAACTCGTTTTGGGGTCAGGAGCTAGGATCATTTCCCTTGCTCCCCTTCAGCTTCACCACAGAGTTACAGGAACCAGAAGAAGCAAGTCGTCAGATCCACCTGAGCACAGTATAACTAAAAATCATGAAGCCTGCGCTGGCAGGCCCAAATGTGAAAAATGTATCATAGCAACTGTAGTTTTGACCCCGGATACTAAGATCAACGACAGATCCTCACAGATCAACATGGGTGCGGCCTTTGCTGGTATGAGTGACTTCAGGACCATTTGTTCTCTTGTCTGTTTGGAGAACGTGTTCAGCTTTCTCTTGTTCCAGCCCCCAGTGAGACGTTCACTGGGTTCTGATTCTCGTCAGGATCCCCCCAAATCCGGACCGTTTGTTCTGGCCATTTGTGTCTGATGACCATGTTTTGACAGTTCTTTGAGAAAGTCTTTGCCTTTGCTCGACTGAAAGTTTCTGTGGACAGTCTTTTGTTCTTTTGGTGCCTTTGTTGTTTTAAGTCGTTCCTTGTGTAATCCCCTCGAAAGTTCTTTGAGCAAGGTTGCATATGAGTCCAGCCATGTTGTTGTTTTTGCCAGTGAAGTCACAGTGAGTCAGTTTCTGGACACACCTTCATATTAAATCTGATCCGATCTGATCAATAACCACAGTAGCTGAGAATCAAAAGTCAGATGCTGCATGTGTTTTGACAGAGGCCTATCTTAATGCATATTTACCATTATGTGTTCTGTAAAGATGAGGTGGGATTCATAAGACTCACTTTTGCCGTTCCACCAACACTGTTCAATGAGGCTTATTAAAAAAATTAAAAAAAGATTAAAAAATCTTAACAGACCAAGATCAAATTAATTTTCTGTTCACAAGCTTTAATATAGATCCTTCGACGGAGGCATCTTTTAATCTGATCTGCACAACAGATCCAAAACATTAGTTTACCTCAAAGTGAAATAATCAATTATACCCTGAAACCAAAAAATACTGTAGCCTACTTTTATTTCAGAACATACAATGTACGGTTTTCTAAAACCCCCTTGCTAGTATACAGTCTATGATAATTAGCAAATTCCTTGAGCCTTCTAAGATCTGCCTTCTTGTTGGATTTATTTATGTATCGTGTATATTTTCATGTCTAAACGGCACCGCTAGATGCCCTCCTAAATTGTCAATTTGAAATTATTAAGCTCAGTGGCTCATTTATTCAAAGTAAAAATATGGGCTCGTTCATTTTGGCCTGTTGTTCCAGGTATCCAGGGGTGTCAAACTCATTTTGATCTGGGGGCCGCATACAGCTTAATCTGATCTCAAGGGGGTCAGACCAGAATACTCATTCCAAAGGTCCACTTTTTGTCTTTGTATTAGTGCAAAGAATAAATAAATTATAAAGATATTAACATTAAATTAATTGTCCTTTTACATTTTTACTCAGTTTAACATTTAAGTGCATTACATATTAAAAAACTGATCAGTGATTGCACGTTTTAAAACATTTATTCAACAAACTGTTTTGTTAAATACCCTGATGCATGCTCAATAATCCAGGTAGAGAAATCTAAAAAAGCTAAATCTGGGCTTCTGGACATACAAAAAAACAGTTCTGTTAAAACCCTTTCCTGCATGTTAAAAATGCATCAAAATTTAGAAATGAATGAATTTTAAATCCATTTTCCACATCTAGGAAGCAACTGTGAACCCATAAATTGAGCTTCGAGCGTAGCTGTTTTATTAATGTTTGCTAGTGAAAACTTGCTCACATGTAGGTAGTCCCAAACATGGACATTTTTGCAGCCAGTGCTGTCAGTTTAGGATAGTAGTGTAGGGATATAATACTAGTCAGTTTTGCTGATTTGTACAATATTCCAGATGAAAGATTTGAGTAGATTTTATCTGACCCAAACTTACCATCAATTAAACGAGTTCTCTCTTTTTCAGCTTAATACCAATAATTCTATACCTTGACCAGATGTAATTCACAGGAAACATTATTATGTTTGACCTACCAAAGGTAGAATCATTTAATAACAAATCATAAATTACAAGTTAACATATTTACACATGATTGGTTGATCATTTTTCCTATAA
>JBBPBX010092488.1:0-13726 GCA_038048925.1 Garcialebias charrua
AAATCCCCAACGATTAGTTTTGTTGAATGATCAGCAACAATTGTTTTCATAATCAGCATGTAGAGGGGATCCCTCGATTGACGCAGAGGAGGCGGCCCTTGGATGAAGGTTGAAGACCAAGCGTTGGAGCTGCAGGTCCCCACATCGATGGTTGGTGGCTGGTTGGTTTCCAGTCAGTGCCACTCTGGTTCTATGTGTCATGCAATTATGTGGTTTTAGGTGGGCTTATGATTGGGATTTTACATTAAGCCTTACCTATATGCACCTGGTATGTAAGCTATCATGGTTTAGATCAGCTATAACTACCAATTAAGGGGTGGATCAATTCTGTAAAATTAGATATAGGGATCTGTACCTATAAAATTTTGGAGGGCTTCTGTAACGAAGGCCTCTAATTCCAAACTATTCCTCCATTCATTACTTAGTTTAGGTTAAACTAAAATAAAAATGAAATATAGTTTGATCTAAATGTCTGTTGTCTTTTAGACGAACGACGTAGGATTTGGTATTCCTAATAAATTTTGAAGTCTATGGCGAGACTCATCAAAATGAATAGATAATCTAGAATAGAAACGATCGAATCGGTTCAATTTAGAAATTGTGAGGTCAATGTAGTTTATGGTACCTTGAGTAGCTTTAAACTACATTGACTCTTCGACGATTGAGATTTAACAAAACGAACTGCATGTTGGCATAGTTAAATCCATATCATTCATTAACCAATGTTAATACAAAACCTTTTTGGCTGGGAGTGTTCAGAACCAAACAAAATCTCAACTAATGACAACAGTAATGACTAAACAACACGGAAACAACGTTTCACTGCTTCGACACACTCTTGTCGTCAGATTCCAAAGTGCAACACACAAGAAAAACAGGTCTCAACTTTATGACCGAGGTCAAATTAAATCTCGTGGATTTAAACGGTTGTTAAGGTTAGTTTTTTGTTGTGGGTTTTAGGCTTAGCGTTTCTAAGTTCAAATTGGACAATGCGACTTATAGGGTGGGAAATACGGTAGTTTAAACCTGATTAGTTTATTTACTAACTTGTGTTTGGACGACCTTATTATCCCATGAAGTCGGTGAGTTTGTGAGATCTTTGTCTTTTGTGGAGTCATTGAACGCCTTGTAAGGTTTGATCTGATTTCGATGTACCCATTTAGCAATTGGCTCTTTACGGCCTTTGCTGATTTTGATTTCGTAGACGACTGAGGACACTTTATCTGTTATCAGATGAGGTCCAGTCCACCTGGGCATTAGTTTGCGGGCGAGAGTTCCGGTCTCGGACCCTCCTTTCCCAGTTGCTGGGGCGAACGTATAGTACCAGACTCTGTCTCCCACTTGGAGTTCATTGTGAGAGGCCTTCTGGTCGTAGTACGCCTTACGTCCTTCAGCGGATTTTTCCAGGTTTTTCTGGGCGAAAGCAAAAGTGTTTCTGAGGTGTACATTCAAATCTTTCATGTATTGTTGTGTGGTGTAGGCTGTCGCCATGGCGGCGTCGCCTGGTTGGTACAACAGGTGTAGAGGGAGAGTCATTTGTCGACCGGTCATCATCTCGAAGGGAGAGATGCCAGTTGATGTGTGTGGAGTGGCTCTTATGGCCATGAGGACCAGAGGGAGTTTCACGTCCCAGTCCTTGTGGTTTGCAGCCACGTATTTCTTCAAAATACTCACCACAGTTCTGTTTGCTCTCTCTACTTGGCCTGAAGCCTGTGGGTGGTAGCCGACATGAAAGTTGGCCTTGACGCCTAGCGTCTTCCACAGTTCTTTCATCACTTCACCTGTGAAGTGTGTACCTTGGTCTGAGTTCACCCGAAGGGGAAGTCCAAACCTTGAGAATATATGATTCATTAACAACATAGCAGTGGTTTGTGCTGTGTCGTTAGGAGCTGGTAGGCATTCTACCCATTTGGTGAATGCACAGGTTACCGTGAGAAAATATTTATTTCCTCTAGAGCTCTTAGTGAGTGGTCCAACCCAGTCGATCTGGAGGTCAGACCATGGGAATGCAATGCCTCTGCTTTGCAGTGGTGCTCTGTGAAGTGGTCTGGTTGGCTGAAACTGGCCACAGACCACGCACCCTTCAATGTAGTCCTTGACATCCTTTTTCATTCCAGGCCAATAGGCAATTTGTTTTAATGCCGTCAGCGTGGCTTTATCTCCTTTGTGTCCTGCGGACGGGAGATCATGGGCATGAACTAACATCACCCCCCTTTGGTCATGGGGAACCACGAACACAGGTGAGGACGTTGGTCCATGAGCGAAAGTTAAGATGCCCTTGATTAGTTTTAGCTGTTTGCGCAGCTGATAGAGGACCTTAAGGTCTGGATCGGAATCCAGGTCGTCTTTAGACGGACTATTTTTGTTCGGATCAGTCAGGTACAGTATCATGGAGTTGATAGCAGGATCCGACTTTTGTAGTTGGATGATGTCTGGGTCAGTCAGTGCGGGTCGTACAGAGACTGCGTTGTCAGCAGGTCTGGTTGCGGCCTGTGCACGTGTGACTGCCATAACTCTGACTGAAGGATGTGTTGGCAGAGTCTCGATTAACCAGGAGGGGTCGAAGGACCATAGAGGACCTTCGTCGGCTCCTTCCTTGGCTAAGGAATCTGCAATGTCATTGTAGTACTTGTCATCGCCTGGGACTCTAGAATGCCCTGGAACCTTCTTCCAGTAGATCTGTAAGTCGTGTGACGTCACCAAGTGATCACACGCTATGAAAAGCTCTTTGTGTTTGACCACTTTTCTGTCGCTTGTTAGGAAACCGTTCAGTTTCCACACAGCGAGGTGACAAGCGAAACTCAAACGAGCATAGTTAGAGTCAGTGCAGATGACTAGCGTCTTGATAGAGCGTTCTACTACCATCTGGAGAGCTATTAGGATTCCTGCAATCTCAGCGTACTGAGAAGTCTGAGATCCTAATTTGTAGCTGAAAGTTATCTGCTCTCGGTCTTGGAGGAGGACCCCTCCAACACCTGCTCTGCAGATCTTGTCGCGGAGGAATGAAGATCCATCCACGTACAACGTTGTCATATCTTTGCAGATATTGTCATCAAAGAAGTGGTGATTCGGGTCTTCAGTTACTGGGGGTTTCACCTCAACCGGCGGCTGGGTGGCTGGTACATCTTGTGTACACTTCTGGCAGATTGCCAAGTCCGTCCCCAGATGTGACTTCTTGTTTTGACCATAACGTATGTCTAGGTTAAAACTTTGAAGCGCCATGAGCCACGTTGCAACACGTGAGTTTGTCACCACACCATCTCTGATGCGTTCACTGTTAAGAAAGGTCACTGGCTGGTGTTGTGTTTCCACAATGATTTTCTGTCCACCAATGTAGCTGGAGAAATGTTTAACTGCCCACACTGTGGTCAGTAAAGCTTTCTCACAGTCTGAGAATCTCAACTCGGGGCCTGCCATCGTTTTGCTGGCATAGGCTACCACACGTTTGTCTCTGTCGTGTATCTGGTACAGACCCGCACTTATGCAATGAGCTGAGAAGCCCACTTCCAAGTAAAACTCTTTGTTGTAGTCTGGGTAGACTAAACAAGGGGCTGACTTGATCCTGTTTATAAGAGCGTCCATTGCCTGTTGCTGTTTGTCAGTCCAAACAAATGGTACGTCTTTTTTAAGGAGTTCAGTCAGTGGTTTCGCAAGGTCCGCATAGTTCTCGATGAATTGGTTCGAGTAGTTACACACGCCCAGAAAACTTTGTAGTTCTTTGAGATTGGTGGGGACTTTGAGATTGTCGAGGCCTTGGGTGCGAGTCAGCTGTGGTTGTACTCCGTCAGGACCTACAAGTAGGCCAACGTAGTCCACTTTGGTTCTGCACCATTGACATTTCGACAGCGATATTTTAGCACCAGCAGTTGTCAGCTGATTCAGAACGTGGTCGATCTCAGCCAAATGTGAGTCCAGTGTCGGCTGCCTCAAAAGGACATCGTCCACGTAAATCAGTGTCCCACGCTCGTGGGCGTCTGGACATGCTTTGTTCAAGAAGATGTTGAACTCTGCAGGTGAGTTAGCGTAGCCAAAGGGACACCTGTTAAAGGTGTACTGACGGCCACCAAAAGTGAAAGCTAGTTTGTACTGGTCCTCGGCGCGCACAGGGATGGTCCAAAAACCAGAGGCGACGTCGAGAGTCGAGAAGTACTTACCATTGGTGACCTTGGGCAGTTCCTGTTGGAGTTGCGTCATAGGCCATCTGGATAAGGGAACTTGTTTGTTTAGCTTTCGGTAGTCTATAGTGAGTCTCCACTTACCATTTGGTTTTAACACCGGCCATAAAGGCGCAGAGTAAGTGCTGTTACAGTATCGGATGATACCTTTTTCTAACAGGTCATTAATGATTTCTCTGATAGGTTGATGTGCTGCCAGAGGAATCTTGTACTGTCTGACAAATGCAGGGGGAGCATTAGGCGGGGTTGGGATGCTCACTGTGTGGAGCGTGGTCAACCCACAATCCATCGAGTCAGTTGAGAATGATTTCTCATATTTTAGAAGAACTTTGCGAAGTTTGTCCCTTTCTTCATCAGTTTTCAGGGCGTCGGCTTGGGCGACCACCTGGTCAATCTGTGAAGCAACTGAGAGGGGTTCTTGTTCTTTGGGGAGCTCCAGTGAGTCCCCTTCAGTGTCGTAAAACCTGTCAACAGGTAGTGCACTGTAAGTTTGGGGGCATAGACTGTCTCCTTTGTTGAAACCGAACCGGTTGACTGTGTCATGGTCGGAATCATTGGGGGAGAAGAGAGCTATGGCCTGTGTTGGTTTCGTGAACAAGACTTGCCCCGTGTGTTGATATGGGATCAAGTTCTCTGGGAGTCCTCCCAGAAATGGAATGCTTAGCTCAAAATCATGAAAATCAGTGGAGATCAACCATCCTAGCTGTGTGTTTTTTGGGATCAGTACCTCTTCTGTGCTTGTGTTGCACACAGCAACAGTCGTGGTTCTGCAGTCGAGGGTCACTTGGCATGTGGCCTCCATGGACAGTCCTAAGTTGAAAAACATAGGAGATGGTTGAAAGTATGCCTGTTTTGTGCTAATAGCTTGTCCTTTCATGATGTGACACATCACCGGCTTGTTCATAACCTGAGGTGGTACCGCAGTGTTATGGCTGTTAGCAATCTGACAGACCTCTGGAATGGTCTGTCCAGCCTTAAGGTTCTCTGTTGTTAGCACAGGAGAGTCCTTTGTGGCTGTGTCTAGTGACCACAGTACATTGTTGTTGATGTCCACTCGGACACCTAACCTTACCAAAATGTCGGAGCCTATGTAGGTTGCATGTGGTAAGTTCGGGACCACGAGGAACGGGTGATCCAGTTCTCGTTGGTTCCAGATCAGTTTCAGGTCAATGATCCCTTTTGCGGTCATTACCTGTTTATCGTTGGGGTCCAACGAAAAGCGGAAAGCCTTTTTGTTCATTTCTAGACCCAACTGTTTTTTAACCAAGGTTCCATAGAAAGCTTGGCTGATCGCTGATTTCTCCATCCAAGGGGACAGAACAGCATCATCGGTGTGGGATCCTTGAATCTCAACACCATTGACTACCTGTGGTAGGTAGTGTTCAGTGAGTGCTGACTGTTTCAGCTCGCAGAGGAGGCTCTCTTGTTGGGCCTTTTCTGCCTCACCTGTTGCTGAAGGTTCACTTACCGGGATTGTGCTCTCGTTGGAGGACCCCTTTGTGCCTTCCGCGGTACCTGCTGTTAAACAGTCAGTGTCACCATGTGTAGGCATATCGATCGGCAGTGGTTGGCTCACTCTGGTCCACATTGTTTGATCGCCATAATCTATAATCGCGTCAAAGCGGTTTATAAAGTCTTGGCCAACCAAAAATGGGAATGAGTCAACGGTGGACACGTGTACCGGGTGGTATAGCGTCATTTCACCAATCTGCATATGAACCATGGCTATAGCTGTAAGGGTTGTTCTCGTCTCTGAGAGTCCCTGCAGTACTACAGCACATTCTTTGAGGGGTATTTCCCTGTCAACCCCGCTAGCGGCTATCCTTAGCTCCTTCAACAGTGTGGGAGACATAATGGTTATGTCAGCCCCACCATCCAGGAGGGCCTCTTCTGTGAGGACCCCTTCTAAAGTGATTGACAGGTAAGCCTTCTTAGCGGGCCCCTTCCTGATAATGTTACACAGGAACCTATCAGGTTTTTTCCGACGTTTGTTACGTCTACCATTGTCTGTGTGAATTTCATTCACCTGTACTGGTAGTGCAGTCACACATGGGTCTGAGTGATCGGTCTGTGACGAGTCATTGTCTTTGGTGAGTGAGCTTACCCCCCCTTTTTCCGATGAGGGGCTCTCGGACTCTGTAACAATGATGTCATGGTTACAGTCAACGTCTTGTTGACTGTCTATACCCTGATTGTCAGCATCCTGACCATCAGTATCTTGGTGACTGTCAGCAATCGTGGCATTGCTGTTATTTGTGTGTTCTGAGTCACTATCAATGATAGTGCTACACATCACTCCAGGTTTGTTTTCCTTGTTTGTTTTTTTCAAACTTTCTAACAACCGACGTATGTTCTCCATCTCTTCTGAAGACAGAGGTTTAGGGCCTTTTTTCTGGAACTTCTGTGGGTTTTTCCTCGCCCCAGACTGTTCAGTTTGAGGTGCAGGAGCTGGCGCATTGCTCGGGGGTCCCCTCTGGGACCACCCTCTTTCATATGAGTCTCCTTGGGACCCATATTTCTTTTTCTTTTGGAAAGCCCCCCTTTTTTGATGGGGCTCTTCCTCTTGATGCGGCCTGTACCACTTAGGGTCTCTGGACCCCTTTTGGTCTTTGTTCCAGCGGACACCTTCATTTTGCGGTCTGTCAGGTTGGAAATTTTGCTTATTCTCGGCTTCCTTAAAAGAGTGAGCTGGCGCTCTTGCTCCTTCAAGGTCTAGCGTTTGGTATTTGACCTTTTCACCAGGACACACTTCAAAGGGTGTTTTGTTTGGTGTGCGACCTGTAAAAACATCTATCGCGCACTCTCTTATGTCTTCGATGGACCTCCGTTTATAGTTTGCGCTGACATGTACTTTCTCTCTTATGTCAGGGCAGAGGTTTTGGCTGAAAATATACTTAAACCCTACCTCCTCCTCCATTTCAGGTTCGCATCTGTCCCCGAAATAGGCACGGAATATTCGGTCATAATATGACCTTGGGTGTTCATTCCTACCTTGCTTGATGTTAGCTGCTGTTATGATGCCATCGGGCCCCGTGCAAGGAGAAAACTCCCTTATCAGCGCAGCACAGAGAAGACTGTAGTCTTTCATCACTGCTTCTCGTTGACGCTTCATAAAAGCATGCACCGTCCTGTCCGATGTTAACCTTAACAGACAGATTCTATCATCATCTGTAGCTTCTGGGAAGCGTTGAAGCTGGAAATCAAGGTCCTCGAGATAGATCTTGGTTTCGTGTGAGCCCATTGGGCCAGGGGCGAAGGTTTGAATGCTTTTCGCCATATTCCGTAGTTCAGCCATTGATAGAGGTATTTGTGGGTTATTATCAGATCCACCCACCGGCGCATCCGGTGGGATTGTCGGTTTTAGAGGCCCTAAGGGACGGCGCGGTGGTGTTGGAGGGAGTAGTGCATCTGGCATGGGCGGGGGCGGTGGAGGAGGGAGTAGGTCATCAGGTATGGGAGGAGGCAGCGGAGGCGGTGAGTTCTCAAGGTGTTTACTCATGAGACCCAAACATTTTCTCTCTTCTTCAAAGAGTTTGTTCATTGCTGATGCACGCTCTATTTTACAACTATTCAGTTGGACTTTTAACCCATCATTTTCACGTTGTAACATCATGTGCTGTTCTTGTGATTTTCTATAATCTTCTTGCAGCCTTGTGTACCGTAGTGATAATGATTCCAGGGTGTCCGTGCATTTTTCCAGCGCGTCTCGTGCCTCCCCACAATCCGCCTGAAGCGACTTGTATTGATGGTAATACGTATCCTTCTCCACCACACATTTTTCCAAATCATCTTGTGATTGGTCAAAATCCCTTTTTAACACTCTGCATTCTTCGTAGAGACTACGCGTTTGTTCAGCGCTGCCAATACTCGACTGTGTTAAACTCTTTACCTCCTGCTGTAAAGTGGCAACCTCCCTTTGTGCTGTTAAACATGATGTAGAGACAGCCCGGCGTACAGCAGTTTCAAAGTCTAGTTTGGCCTTTAACAGAAGGCTTAATTTAGCCAAACGTTTATCTCTGTCTGCTTTCTTTTCAGCCGTTGTGGTTCCAGCTGTTACAGTTTTTAATGCACTGTCCACATCTGCTTCCTCCATCAACTGTGTCTCTTCATGGTAGTTTGTGATGGGCCCTGTGAGTGAAAATAAGGCACATTCGATCCAATCTGCTTTGGTCGGGTCGTGGCCTTGAGGTGGCACAGGCTGCCCTGTATCAGAGGTGTCAGGGGTCTCACCCTCTGTGCCTGCCATCTTTTATCTGGATTTTCAGTGAAAATCAAAATAAAAGATGTTCTGTATTCGTTATTCTAAACTTTTCACTATTTGAAATAAACAGGAAAGTTTAAATGTGCACAGGACAACTGTGGAAGATGATGTGTCAGAGAAAGGAAGAGAAAGGAAAAATTTTTTAGTTATCTGGAGTGAAAACTGTACTTTTGTTTGTTATTTTAAATTCTTTGTATTTAAAATAAGCAAAAATGTTTGTCCGTACCTCTGTTATTCTAAATATTTTATTTAAAATAAACAGGAGCTATTGTTTGTGTACAGAACAAAATTAAAAGCTGGTAACTCACCATAAAATTGTCCGTACCTCTGTTATTCTAAATATTTTATTTAAAATAAACAGGAGCTATTGTTTGTGTACAGAACAAAATTAAAAGCTGGTAACTCACCATAAAATGCTGACTTTTTATGATGTTTTTTGTGAACGTGACTGTTCGTCACTCAAAGTGCACCAGGAAATGACGACACAAATAGGCGGGTCGACGCAGCGCGTCACCAGCTCTGCTGTGCTGAGCGAGGCGGAGCTCGCTACACAGATACGTGACGTCAACCAATCAATCACAGTGCTTGTAGTCCTTTTCCCAAGCAACCATGGTAAATGTAGTTTTCTAACCTTCGACCAATGAAGTACCGGAAATGACGACAAAGTGGGTTGGTCGCAACGGCGTGCGTTCCCACTACAGCGAATCAGCGTTCGCTACGAGTGATTGACAGCTCCCAGCTCTCGTTTCATCCAATCACAGCTCATAAACAGACATGCGGACACGTCTTCTTAACGTTAGCTCAGCACCGCAGACCACAACTTTATGGACTCTTAAAACAACTCAAACGCTACAAATTAACTTTCCAAAATTCTGAAACATGCGGCGAACACACCTAGACAGGCCAACGTAGTTACGCTCAGTAACACAGCACTGCAGCTGTTGAACAAACACGGACTCACTCGGAGCGCGTCAAGGTCGGTTCCGTCCACTTTAAGGGAGCAGAACTCGGGTTTCAGAACCACTATCCGACACCGTTCTAACAGTTATATGCTTCTTTGACCTGCTCTAAAATGTAAAATACCACAACAGCAATCTTGTAGATGTTAAATTAGCTTTCAGGCTTCTGACTCGGCGGTCAAACAAAGCTTTGTACAGGAGTCTGCGTGAACTGGACCGAACCAGGACCAGAACCACCACAGACCACGGCTGACAAAACTTCACCTGAATGCTTCCAACAGCGTCTAACAGAGTTGAAACAATAATAATCTCACAGCTTCAAATGATAAAAACATGCAGAATCTGCCTGCTTTGAACACTTCCAGCCAAAATCATTATCCTCAGAGTTTAAAACTTGGATCCACTTATGCAAACATGACGTTACAGTTCATGAGAAACCACAGAAATCAATAAACTTTCAGAACCACGTACGAGGCCACCAGATGTAAGGGATTAAAAGGAGGTCAATATTAATACTGACCTCTTTACCTTAATTAATTTACTTATTCAGATTGAATAGTAAATGTTCACGGATTCTGTTCTTTTTCAGTTTACCCAATATTTCTGTGATCTTTATGATGGATAAATAAACAGAGCCATTAAGTGACAATGGACATTAACTTAGTTTGGTATGCCAGGCGACACTACCATTTATTTAAAATAAATCAACTAAATTAACACCATTACACTTGATTGACATGATTTCACTTTCTTTCAATTCAAATACGTCAGCACACTTAAATTTAACACAACAGACATAAATACTAGATGTTATACATATTTAGTCTGTGGGCTCTTTAACTTCAAAATATAGTTTCCAGCTTAGGTTGAGAGGGAAAAGAAATAGGAGGAAAGATTTAAGAAGAAAATTATCCTGAGCATGAGACCAGAGTGACACTTCTCATCCGACTTCTGCTAAAATCCAAGTACGTTTTGTAAACAGCCCTTTACCTTTTGACGACAGCCCGGTAAGAGGGAAGACACCAGCCTTCAGATGCACAGAGTCCTTTAGTCCCAGCACGTCCAAAACTGGTTTTAGTTTACGTTTCAACGTCTCCTGGTTTTTGCGTTGGTCATCAGAGAATATGTCAGCTTCAGGCCTCTGACTTCAAGATAAACTTATTCCAGGAAGGAATAGGCAAAGTTCTTGATCTTACGCTTGTTCGAAGTAGACTCATAACAGCCTGTTATCAGTCCTTAGCTGAAGACGCCGGTCGTTAGCTCTTGACCACACGTGTCCAGCTCTTGGGAAAGTTCACATCTCTTGAAGTTCCCAGCAACTCTCTGAAGCCTTTCAGCAAAAGCTTAGAACTAGTACTTAAGGAAGGACCAGTCGAGGAGTTCATTTGTCTTATCATACCCAAGGTTAAAGCCAGCAGCAGAGAGAAATGTTTAGGAAAAAAGACAGATAACGCTGGAGCCCTGCTCATGAGACTGTCTCTGAGTTTCTAAACAAAACCGTCCGGTCTCTGTGACCCGAAGGCTTCACCTTTAAACACAGCAGTGAACACAGTTTAACTCTTACAGAATGACACAGCTTAAAAGCACACATCATGAAAATGACAAAAGTTATTCTTTTGATCACATTAGGATAAAATCAAAGATAGAAATAGTCTCTTTTGGTGACTATATTTATCAGATTATAGCTAAATGAATGATTTTGTAGTAAATGTCTTGCTTTACTGAGAGGTCAGTAAAGGTCATCACTGGACAGTTCAAAAACCTTAATTTGACCCTGGGTAGGTCCATTACATGATTATACAAATAACACAAGTTATTCATTGATGACATTTGAATTAACACAAATTAAAAGAAGTCTCTGGATGACTTAATTTATGATGTTTGATTCAAATTAAAAGTAATAAAAATATTATTGTCCCTTCAGGAATAACTCCCAAAAAGTTCATTACTGAGAGCGATCAGAGACGTGCTTCAAACTCAAGGTTGTATCACTACAGATTAGTGAGGGTGAAGTCCGGAAAGCTCTGAAAAGAATGAAGAAGGAGAAGGCAGTAGATAGATAGATAGATAGATAGATACTTTATTGTCCCCAAGGGGAAATTTGTCTTGGACATCGTACGCCAAACAACACTTCTACCAACAATACAGTCACATGAACACAATACAAATTTAAAAGCATATAAAATAAAAACCTATTGCTCAGTTAAAAACACATTGCTTTTAAAAACACACATTGCTCAATAAGACCATTCAATGCTCAATAAAAACACATATTGGAGGACAGGACCTGATGACATACCAGTGGAGGTTTGGAAATGTCTTGGCAGTGAGGTTTTTGACTCAAATATTTAATGGAATATTTGAGGGTGAGAAAATGTCTGAAGAATGGAGAAGAAGTGTGCTAGTTTCCATTTTTAAGAACAAGGGTGATGTACAAAGTTGTAGCAACTACAGGGGAATTAAGTTGATTAGCCACACAATGAAGATCTGGGAGAGAGTTGTGGAAGGAAGGCTTAGACAAGAGGTGACTGTGAGCAGCAGTATGGTTTCTTGCCAAGAAAGAGCACCACAGATGCCATCTTTGCTTTGAGGATGTTGATAGAGAAGTACAGAGAGGGTCAGAAAGAACTCCATTGTGTGTTTGTGGATTTAGAAAAAGCATATGACAGGGTGCCAAGAGAGGAGGTGTGGTATTGCATGAGGAAATCTGGAGTGGCAGAAAAGTATGTTAGACTGGTACAGGACATGTATGAAGACAGCAGGACAGTGGTGAGATGTGCTGTAGGAGTGACAGATAGCTTCAAGGTGGAGGTGGGATTGCATCAAGGATCGGCTCTGAGCCCCTTCTTGTTTGCTCTGGTGATGGACCGACTAACAGATGAGGTCAGGCAGGAATCCCCATGGACTATGATGTTTGCAGATGACATTGTGATATGTGGTGAGAACAGGGAACAGGTGGAAGAGAACTTGGAGAGGTGGAATCAAAAAGGTGTTCAATACAAGATCAACTGGACTTTATTTGTTGCAGAAGACGTTTCAACCTCTATCCAGAGGGCTTTTTTCAATTCACTGAAACAAACTGTGAGTGTGTGGAGTTATAACAGTCTTAAGAATCACGCACCATCATATGTAAATTGCAAGCTGAGGTAACACATACATGTAAATTGACAGATCACACCTTAACAGTAGGGGGTTCCCTTGAGGTCTCTGACAGAAGACACACCACTGTATGTAGATTGACAAAAAACACCTCACATCCAACAACAGAGGCTTCTCAAAGAACTTTGTTAGTCTAATTCACAGACAAGACACCTCTGCTCCCATCCGGTGTAAAACGTCTGGGAATCCGCCCCAAAACTGAGTTATAAGTCTTGGAAAGTTGAAATCTCAGACCTGGGACCATGACTGAAACAAACTGTGAGCGTGTGGAGTTATAACAGTCTTAAGAATCACGCACCATCATATGTAAATTGCAAGCTGAGGTAACACATACATGTAAATTGACAGATCACACCTTAACAGTAGGGGGTTCCCTTGAGGTCTCTGACAGAAGACACACAACTGTATGTAGATTGACAAAAAACACCTCACAAACCAACAACAGAGGTTTCTCAAAAAACTTTGTTAGTCTAATTCACAGACAAGACACCTCTGCTCCCATCCGGTGTAAAACGTCTGGGAATCAACCCCAAAACTGAGTTATAAGTCTTGGAAAGTTGAAATCTCAGACCTCCTCCTCTGTTAAGAGAAGGTTTTTCTCTCTTAACATAAACAGCTTCCTTCACACCCCTCTCAAACCATCTGTGCTCTCGGTCCAAAATTTGCACATTCTGGTCATCAAAAGAGTGACCCTTGTCCGTGAGGTGGAGGTGAACAGCTGAGTTTTGTCCAGAGGAGGTTGCTCTCCTGTGTTGGGACATTCTTTTGTGGATGGGCTGCTTAGTTTCTCCAATGTAGCGGTCTGGGCAGTCCTCGCTGCACTGGACTGCGTACACCACACCACTCTGTTTGTGTGTGGGTGTTTTGTCCTTAGGGTGGACCAGCCTCTGTCTGAGAGTCCTGCTGGGTTTGAAATGTACTGGGATGTTGTGTTTGTTGAAAATCCTTCTGAAATTCTCTGAGACTCCAGCAACATAAGGAATGACAATGTTTTTTCGTCTGTTAGCCTTTTTCTGTTCATTATTGTGTTTAGCAGATTTCCTTGCTGACTTGACAAAAGCCCAGTTGGGATATCCACATGTTTGCAGAGATTTGTTGATGTGTTTCTGTTCCTTTTCCTTCCCTTCTGTCCTTGTGGGGATGTGTTCTGCCGATGCTGTAAGGTTCTGATG
>JBBPBX010092489.1:0-13726 GCA_038048925.1 Garcialebias charrua
CGTACGGTCCATCTGTACCCAGGAATGAGTGCTTACTGCCTGGGTTGGGGACCTCCAGGGCGCGTACGGTCCATCTGTACCCAGGAATGAGTGCTTACTGCCTGGGTTGGGGACCTCCAGGGCGCGTACGGTCCATCTGTACCCAGGAATGAGTGCTTACTGCCTGGGTTGGGGACCTCCAGGGCGCGTACGGTCCATCTGTACCCAGGAATGAGTGCTTACTGCCTGGGTTGGGGACCTCCAGGGCGCGTACGGTCCATCTGTACCCAGGAATGAGTGCTTACTGCCTGGGTTGGGGACCTCCAGGGCGCGTACGGTCCATCTGTACCCAGGAATGAGTGCTTACTGCCTGGGTTGGGGACCTCCAGGGCGCGTACGGTCCATCTGTACCCAGGAATGAGTGCTTACTGCCTGGGTTGGGGACCTCCAGGGCGCGTACGGTCCATCTGTACCCAGGAATGAGTGCTTACTGCCTGGGTTGGGGACCTCCAGGGCGCGTACGGTCCATCTGTACCCAGGAATGAGTGCTTACTGCCTGGGTTGGGGACCTCCAGGGCGCGTACGGTCCATCTGTACCCAGGAATGAGTGCTTACTGCCTGGGTTGGGGACCTCCAGGGCGCGTACGGTCCATCTGTACCCAGGAATGAGTGCTTACTGCCTGGGTTGGGGACCTCCAGGGCGCGTACGGTCCATCTGTACCCAGGAATGAGTGCTTACTGCCTGGGTTGGGGACCTCCAGGGCGCGTACGGTCCATCTGTACCCAGGAATGAGTGCTTACTGCCTGGGTTGGGGACCTCCAGGGCGCGTACGGTCCATCTGTACCCAGGAATGAGTGCTTACTGCCTGGGTTGGGGACCTCCAGGGCGCGTACGGTCCATCTGTACCCAGGAATGAGTGCTTACTGCCTGGGTTGGGGACCTCCAGGGCGCGTACGGTCCATCTGTACCCAGGAATGAGTGCTTACTGCCTGGGTTGGGGACCTCCAGGGCGCGTACGGTCCATCTGTACCCAGGAATGAGTGCTTACTGCCTGGGTTGGGGACCTCCAGGGCGCGTACGGTCCATCTGTACCCAGGAATGAGTGCTTACTGCCTGGGTTGGGGACCTCCAGGGCGCGTACGGTCCATCTGTACCCAGGAATGAGTGCTTACTGCCTGGGTTGGGGACCTCCAGGGCGCGTACGGTCCATCTGTACCCAGGAATGAGTGCTTACTGCCTGGGTTGGGGACCTCCAGGGCGCGTACGGTCCATCTGTACCCAGGAATGAGTGCTTACTGCCTGGGTTGGGGACCTCCAGGGCGCGTACGGTCCATCTGTACCCAGGAATGAGTGCTTACTGCCTGGGTTGGGGACCTCCAGGGCGCGTACGGTCCATCTGTACCCAGGAATGAGTGCTTACTGCCTGGGTTGGGGACCTCCAGGGCGCGTACGGTCCATCTGTACCCAGGAATGAGTGCTTACTGCCTGGGTTGGGGACCTCCAGGGCGCGTACGGTCCATCTGTACCCAGGAATGAGTGCTTACTGCCTGGGTTGGGGACCTCCAGGGCGCGTACGGTCCATCTGTACCCAGGAATGAGTGCTTACTGCCTGGGTTGGGGACCTCCAGGGCGCGTACGGTCCATCTGTACCCAGGAATGAGTGCTTACTGCCTGGGTTGGGGACCTCCAGGGCGCGTACGGTCCATCTGTACCCAGGAATGAGTGCTTACTGCCTGGGTTGGGGACCTCCAGGGCGCGTACGGTCCATCTGTACCCAGGAATGAGTGCTTACTGCCTGGGTTGGGGACCTCCAGGGCGCGTACGGTTCATCTGTACCCAGGAATGAGTGCTTACTGCCTGGGTTGGGGACCTCCAGGGCGCGTACGGTTCATCTGTACCCAGGAATGAGTGCTTACTGCCTGGGTTGGGGACCTCCAGGGCGCGTACGGTTCATCTGTACCCAGGAATGAGTGCTTACTGCCTGGGTTGGGGACCTCCAGGGCGCGTACGGTTCATCTGTACCCAGGAATGAGTGCTTACTGCCTGGGTTGGGGACCTCCAGGGCGCGTACGGTTCATCTGTACCCAGGAATGAGTGCTTACTGCCTGGGTTGGGGACCTCCAGGGCGCGTACGGTTCATCTGTACCCAGGAATGAGTGCTTACTGCCTGGGTTGGGGACCTCCAGGGCGCGTACGGTTCATCTGTACCCAGGAATGAGTGCTTACTGCCTGGGTTGGGGACCTCCAGGGCGCGTACGGTTCATCTGTACCCAGGAATGAGTGCTTACTGCCTGGGTTGGGGACCTCCAGGGCGCGTACGGTTCATCTGTACCCAGGAATGAGTGCTTACTGCCTGGGTTGGGGACCTCCAGGGCGCGTACGGTTCATCTGTACCCAGGAATGAGTGCTTACTGCCTGGGTTGGGGACCTCCAGGGCGCGTACGGTTCATCTGTACCCAGGAATGAGTGCTTACTGCCTGGGTTGGGGACCTCCAGGGCGCGTACGGTTCATCTGTACCCAGGAATGAGTGCTTACTGCCTGGGTTGGGGACCTCCAGGGCGCGTACGGTTCATCTGTACCCAGGAATGAGTGCTTACTGCCTGGGTTGGGGACCTCCAGGGCGCGTACGGTTCATCTGTACCCAGGAATGAGTGCTTACTGCCTGGGTTGGGGACCTCCAGGGCGCGTACGGTTCATCTGTACCCAGGAATGAGTGCTTACTGCCTGGGTTGGGGACCTCCAGGGCGCGTACGGTTCATCTGTACCCAGGAACGAGTGCTTACTGCCTGGGTTGGGGACCTCCAGGGCGCGTACGGTTCATCTGTACCCAGGAATGAGTGCTTACTGCCTGGGTTGGGGACCTCCAGGGCGCGTACGGTTCATCTGTACCCAGGAATGAGTGCTTACTGCCTGGGTTGGGGACCTCCAGGGCGCGTACGGTTCATCTGTACCCAGGAATGAGTGCTTACTGCCTGGGTTGGGGACCTCCAGGGCGCGTACGGTTCATCTGTACCCAGGAATGAGTGCTTACTGCCTGGGTTGGGGACCTCCAGGGCGCGTACGGTTCATCTGTACCCAGGAATGAGTGCTTACTGCCTGGGTTGGGGACCTCCAGGGCGCGTACGGTTCATCTGTACCCAGGAATGAGTGCTTACTGCCTGGGTTGGGGACCTCCAGGGCGCGTACGGTTCATCTGTACCCAGGAATGAGTGCTTACTGCCTGGGTTGGGGACCTCCAGGGCGCGTACGGTTCATCTGTACCCAGGAATGAGTGCTTACTGCCTGGGTTGGGGACCTCCAGGGCGCGTACGGTTCATCTGTACCCAGGAATGAGTGCTTACTGCCTGGGTTGGGGACCTCCAGGGCGCGTACGGTTCATCTGTACCCAGGAATGAGTGCTTACTGCCTGGGTTGGGGACCTCCAGGGCGCGTACGGTTCATCTGTACCCAGGAATGAGTGCTTACTGCCTGGGTTGGGGACCTCCAGGGCGCGTACGGTTCATCTGTACCCAGGAATGAGTGCTTACTGCCTGGGTTGGGGACCTCCAGGGCGCGTACGGTTCATCTGTACCCAGGAATGAGTGCTTACTGCCTGGGTTGGGGACCTCCAGGGCGCGTACGGTTCATCTGTACCCAGGAATGAGTGCTTACTGCCTGGGTTGGGGACCTCCAGGGCGCGTACGGTTCATCTGTACCCAGGAATGAGTGCTTACTGCCTGGGTTGGGGACCTCCAGGGCGCGTACGGTTCATCTGTACCCAGGAATGAGTGCTTACTGCCTGGGTTGGGGACCTCCAGGGCGCGTACGGTTCATCTGTACCCAGGAATGAGTGCTTACTGCCTGGGTTGGGGACCTCCAGGGCGCGTACGGTTCATCTGTACCCAGGAATGAGTGCTTACTGCCTGGGTTGGGGACCTCCAGGGCGCGTACGGTTCATCTGTACCCAGGAATGAGTGCTTACTGCCTGGGTTGGGGACCTCCAGGGCGCGTACGGTTCATCTGTACCCAGGAATGAGTGCTTACTGCCTGGGTTGGGGACCTCCAGGGCGCGTACGGTTCATCTGTACCCAGGAATGAGTGCTTACTGCCTGGGTTGGGGACCTCCAGGGCGCGTACGGTTCATCTGTACCCAGGAATGAGTGCTTACTGCCTGGGTTGGGGACCTCCAGGGCGCGTACGGTTCATCTGTACCCAGGAATGAGTGCTTACTGCCTGGGTTGGGGACCTCCAGGGCGCGTACGGTTCATCTGTACCCAGGAATGAGTGCTTACTGCCTGGGTTGGGGACCTCCAGGGCGCGTACGGTTCATCTGTACCCAGGAACGAGTGCTTACTGCCTGGGTTGGGGACCTCCAGGGCGCGTACGGTTCATCTGTACCCAGGAACGAGTGCTTACTGCCTGGGTTGGGGACCTCCAGGGCGCGTACGGTTCATCTGTACCCAGGAACGAGTGCTTACTGCCTGGGTTGGGGACCTCCAGGGCGCGTACGGTTCATCTGTACCCAGGAACGAGTGCTTACTGCCTGGGTTGGGGACCTCCAGGGCGCGTACGGT
The DNA here is from genome assembly GCA_038048925.1 of Garcialebias charrua. NCBI lineage: Eukaryota > Metazoa > Chordata > Actinopteri > Cyprinodontiformes > Rivulidae > Garcialebias > Garcialebias charrua. The sequence continues at coordinate 4,535 of JBBPBX010092489.1, forward strand.
TCATCTGTACCCAGGAATGAGTGCTTACTGCCTGGGTTGGGGACCTCCAGGGCGCGTACGGTTCATCTGTACCCAGGAATGAGTGCTTACTGCCTGGGTTGGGGACCTCCAGGGCGCGTACGGTTCATCTGTACCCAGGAATGAGTGCTTACTGCCTGGGTTGGGGACCTCCAGGGCGCGTACGGTTCATCTGTACCCAGGAATGAGTGCTTACTGCCTGGGTTGGGGACCTCCAGGGCGCGTACGGTTCATCTGTACCCAGGAATGAGTGCTTACTGCCTGGGTTGGGGACCTCCAGGGCGCGTACGGTTCATCTGTACCCAGGAATGAGTGCTTACTGCCTGGGTTGGGGACCTCCAGGGCGCGTACGGTTCATCTGTACCCAGGAATGAGTGCTTACTGCCTGGGTTGGGGACCTCCAGGGCGCGTACGGTTCATCTGTACCCAGGAATGAGTGCTTACTGCCTGGGTTGGGGACCTCCAGGGCGCGTACGGTTCATCTGTACCCAGGAATGAGTGCTTACTGCCTGGGTTGGGGACCTCCAGGGCGCGTACGGTTCATCTGTACCCAGGAATGAGTGCTTACTGCCTGGGTTGGGGACCTCCAGGGCGCGTACGGTTCATCTGTACCCAGGAATGAGTGCTTACTGCCTGGGTTGGGGACCTCCAGGGCGCGTACGGTTCATCTGTACCCAGGAATGAGTGCTTACTGCCTGGGTTGGGGACCTCCAGGGCGCGTACGGTTCATCTGTACCCAGGAATGAGTGCTTACTGCCTGGGTTGGGGACCTCCAGGGCGCGTACGGTTCATCTGTACCCAGGAATGAGTGCTTACTGCCTGGGTTGGGGACCTCCAGGGCGCGTACGGTTCATCTGTACCCAGGAATGAGTGCTTACTGCCTGGGTTGGGGACCTCCAGGGCGCGTACGGTTCATCTGTACCCAGGAATGAGTGCTTACTGCCTGGGTTGGGGACCTCCAGGGCGCGTACGGTTCATCTGTACCCAGGAATGAGTGCTTACTGCCTGGGTTGGGGACCTCCAGGGCGCGTACGGTTCATCTGTACCCAGGAATGAGTGCTTACTGCCTGGGTTGGGGACCTCCAGGGCGCGTACGGTTCATCTGTACCCAGGAATGAGTGCTTACTGCCTGGGTTGGGGACCTCCAGGGCGCGTACGGTTCATCTGTACCCAGGAATGAGTGCTTACTGCCTGGGTTGGGGACCTCCAGGGCGCGTACGGTTCATCTGTACCCAGGAATGAGTGCTTACTGCCTGGGTTGGGGACCTCCAGGGCGCGTACGGTTCATCTGTACCCAGGAATGAGTGCTTACTGCCTGGGTTGGGGACCTCCAGGGCGCGTACGGTTCATCTGTACCCAGGAATGAGTGCTTACTGCCTGGGTTGGGGACCTCCAGGGCGCGTACGGTTCATCTGTACCCAGGAATGAGTGCTTACTGCCTGGGTTGGGGACCTCCAGGGCGCGTACGGTTCATCTGTACCCAGGAATGAGTGCTTACTGCCTGGGTTGGGGACCTCCAGGGCGCGTACGGTTCATCTGTACCCAGGAATGAGTGCTTACTGCCTGGGTTGGGGACCTCCAGGGCGCGTACGGTTCATCTGTACCCAGGAATGAGTGCTTACTGCCTGGGTTGGGGACCTCCAGGGCGCGTACGGTTCATCTGTACCCAGGAATGAGTGCTTACTGCCTGGGTTGGGGACCTCCAGGGCGCGTACGGTTCATCTGTACCCAGGAATGAGTGCTTACTGCCTGGGTTGGGGACCTCCAGGGCGCGTACGGTTCATCTGTACCCAGGAATGAGTGCTTACTGCCTGGGTTGGGGACCTCCAGGGCGCGTACGGTTCATCTGTACCCAGGAATGAGTGCTTACTGCCTGGGTTGGGGACCTCCAGGGCGCGTACGGTTCATCTGTACCCAGGAATGAGTGCTTACTGCCTGGGTTGGGGACCTCCAGGGCGCGTACGGTTCATCTGTACCCAGGAATGAGTGCTTACTGCCTGGGTTGGGGACCTCCAGGGCGCGTACGGTTCATCTGTACCCAGGAATGAGTGCTTACTGCCTGGGTTGGGGACCTCCAGGGCGCGTACGGTTCATCTGTACCCAGGAATGAGTGCTTACTGCCTGGGTTGGGGACCTCCAGGGCGCGTACGGTCCATCTGTACCCAGGAATGAGTGCTTACTGCCTGGGTTGGGGACCTCCAGGGCGCGTACGGTCCATCTGTACCCAGGAACGAGTGCTTACTGCCTGGGTTGGGGACCTCCAGGGCGCGTACGGTCCATCTGTACCCAGGAACGAGTGCTTACTGCCTGGGTTGGGGACCTCCAGGGCGCGTACGGTCCATCTGTACCCAGGAACGAGTGCTTACTGCCTGGGTTGGGGACCTCCAGGGCGCGTACGGTCCATCTGTACCCAGGAACGAGTGCTTACTGCCTGGGTTGGGGACCTCCAGGGCGCGTACGGTCCATCTGTACCCAGGAACGAGTGCTTACTGCCTGGGTTGGGGACCTCCAGGGCGCGTACGGTCCATCTGTACCCAGGAACGAGTGCTTACTGCCTGGGTTGGGGACCTCCAGGGCGCGTACGGTCCATCTGTACCCAGGAACGAGTGCTTACTGCCTGGGTTGGGGACCTCCAGGGCGCGTACGGTCCATCCGTACCCAGGAATGAGTGCTTACTGCCTGGGTTGGGGACCTCCAGGGCGCGTACGGTCCATCCGTACCCAGGAATGAGTGCTTACTGCCTGGGTTGGGGACCTCCAGGGCGCGTACGGTCCATCCGTACCCAGGAATGAGTGCTTACTGCCTGGGTTGGGGACCTCCAGGGCGCGTACGGTCCATCCGTACCCAGGAATGAGTGCTTACTGCCTGGGTTGGGGACCTCCAGGGCGCGTACGGTCCATCCGTACCCAGGAATGAGTGCTTACTGCCTGGGTTGGGGACCTCCAGGGCGCGTACGGTCCATCCGTACCCAGGAATGAGTGCTTACTGCCTGGGTTGGGGACCTCCAGGGCGCGTACGGTCCATCCGTACCCAGGAATGAGTGCTTACTGCCTGGGTTGGGGACCTCCAGGGCGCGTACGGTCCATCTGTACCCAGGAATGAGTGCTTACTGCCTGGGTTGGGGACCTCCAGGGCGCGTACGGTCCATCTGTACCCAGGAATGAGTGCTTACTGCCTGGGTTGGGGACCTCCAGGGCGCGTACGGTCCATCTGTACCCAGGAATGAGTGCTTACTGCCTGGGTTGGGGACCTCCAGGGCGCGTACGGTCCATCTGTACCCAGGAACGAGTGCTTACTGCCTGGGTTGGGGACCTCCAGGGCGCGTACGGTCCATCTGTACCCAGGAACGAGTGCTTACTGCCTGGGTTGGGGACCTCCAGGGCGCGTACGGTCCATCTGTACCCAGGAATGAGTGCTTACTGCCTGGGTTGGGGACCTCCAGGGCGCGTACGGTCCATCTGTACCCAGGAATGAGTGCTTACTGCCTGGGTTGGGGACCTCCAGGGCGCGTACGGTCCATCTGTACCCAGGAATGAGTGCTTACTGCCTGGGTTGGGGACCTCCAGGGCGCGTACGGTTCATCTGTACCCAGGAATGAGTGCTTACTGCCTGGGTTGGGGACCTCCAGGGCGCGTACGGTTCATCTGTACCCAGGAATGAGTGCTTACTGCCTGGGTTGGGGACCTCCAGGGCGCGTACGGTTCATCTGTACCCAGGAATGAGTGCTTACTGCCTGGGTTGGGGACCTCCAGGGCGCGTACGGTTCATCTGTACCCAGGAATGAGTGCTTACTGCCTGGGTTGGGGACCTCCAGGGCGCGTACGGTTCATCTGTACCCAGGAATGAGTGCTTACTGCCTGGGTTGGGGACCTCCAGGGCGCGTACGGTTCATCTGTACCCAGGAATGAGTGCTTACTGCCTGGGTTGGGGACCTCCAGGGCGCGTACGGTTCATCTGTACCCAGGAATGAGTGCTTACTGCCTGGGTTGGGGACCTCCAGGGCGCGTACGGTTCATCTGTACCCAGGAATGAGTGCTTACTGCCTGGGTTGGGGACCTCCAGGGCGCGTACGGTTCATCTGTACCCAGGAATGAGTGCTTACTGCCTGGGTTGGGGACCTCCAGGGCGCGTACGGTTCATCTGTACCCAGGAATGAGTGCTTACTGCCTGGGTTGGGGACCTCCAGGGCGCGTACGGTTCATCTGTACCCAGGAATGAGTGCTTACTGCCTGGGTTGGGGACCTCCAGGGCGCGTACGGTTCATCTGTACCCAGGAACAAGTGCTTACTGCCTGGGTTGGGGACCTCCAGGGCGCGTACGGTTCATCTGTACCCAGGAACAAGTGCTTACTGCCTGGGTTGGGGACCTCCAGGGCGCGTACGGTTCATCTGTACCCAGGAACAAGTGCTTACTGCCTGGGTTGGGGACCTCCAGGGCGCGTACGGTTCATCTGTACCCAGGAACAAGTGCTTACTGCCTGGGTTGGGGACCTCCAGGGCGCGTACGGTTCATCTGTACCCAGGAACAAGTGCTTACTGCCTGGGTTGGGGACCTCCAGGGCGCGTACGGTTCATCTGTACCCAGGAACGAGTGCTTACTGCCTGGGTTGGGGACCTCCAGGGCGCGTACGGTTCATCTGTACCCAGGAACAAGTGCTTACTGCCTGGGTTGGGGACCTCCAGGGCGCGTACGGTTCATCTGTACCCAGGAACGAGTGCTTACTGCCTGGGTTGGGGACCTCCAGGGCGCGTACGGTTCATCTGTACCCAGGAACGAGTGCTTACTGCCTGGGTTGGGGACCTCCAGGGCGCGTACGGTTCATCTGTACCCAGGAACGAGTGCTTACTGCCTGGGTTGGGGACCTCCAGGGCGCGTACGGTTCATCTGTACCCAGGAACGAGTGCTTACTGCCTGGGTTGGGGACCTCCAGGGCGCGTACGGTTCATCTGTACCCAGGAACGAGTGCTTACTGCCTGGGTTGGGGACCTCCAGGGCGCGTACGGTTCATCTGTACCCAGGAACGAGTGCTTACTGCCTGGGTTGGGGACCTCCAGGGCGCGTACGGTTCATCTGTACCCAGGAACGAGTGCTTACTGCCTGGGTTGGGGACCTCCAGGGCGCGTACGGTTCATCTGTACCCAGGAACGAGTGCTTACTGCCTGGGTTGGGGACCTCCAGGGCGCGTACGGTTCATCTGTACCCAGGAACGAGTGCTTACTGCCTGGGTTGGGGACCTCCAGGGCGCGTACGGTTCATCTGTACCCAGGAACGAGTGCTTACTGCCTGGGTTGGGGACCTCCAGGGCGCGTACGGTTCATCTGTACCCAGGAACGAGTGCTTACTGCCTGGGTTGGGGACCTCCAGGGCGCGTACGGTTCATCTGTACCCAGGAACGAGTGCTTACTGCCTGGGTTGGGGACCTCCAGGGCGCGTACGGTTCATCCGTACCCAGGAACGAGTGCTTACTGCCTGGGTTGGGGACCTCCAGGGCGCGTACGGTTCATCCGTACCCAGGAACGAGTGCTTACTGCCTGGGTTGGGGACCTCCAGGGCGCGTACGGTTCATCCGTACCCAGGAACGAGTGCTTACTGCCTGGGTTGGGGACCTCCAGGGCGCGTACGGTTCATCCGTACCCAGGAACGAGTGCTTACTGCCTGGGTTGGGGACCTCCAGGGCGCGTACGGTTCATCCGTACCCAGGAACGAGTGCTTACTGCCTGGGTTGGGGACCTCCAGGGCGCGTACGGTTCATCCGTACCCAGGAACAAGTGCTTACTGCCTGGGTTGGGGACCTCCAGGGCGCGTACGGTTCATCTGTACCCAGGAACAAGTGCTTACTGCCTGGGTTGGGGACCTCCAGGGCGCGTACGGTTCATCTGTACCCAGGAACAAGTGCTTACTGCCTGGGTTGGGGACCTCCAGGGCGCGTACGGTTCATCTGTACCCAGGAACAAGTGCTTACTGCCTGGGTTGGGGACCTCCAGGGCGCGTACGGTTCATCTGTACCCAGGAACAGTGCTTACTGCCTGGGTTGGGGACCTCCAGGGCGCGTACGGTTCATCTGTACCCAGGAACGAGTGCTTACTGCCTGGGTTGGGGACCTCCAGGGCGCGTACGGTTCATCTGTACCCAGGAACGAGTGCTTACTGCCTGGGTTGGGGACCTCCAGGGCGCGTACGGTTCATCTGTACCCAGGAACGAGTGCTTACTGCCTGGGTTGGGGACCTCCAGGGCGCGTACGGTTCATCTGTACCCAGGAACGAGTGCTTACTGCCTGGGTTGGGGACCTCCAGGGCGCGTACGGTTCATCCGTACCCAGGAATGAGTGCTTACTGCCTGGGTTGGGGACCTCCAGGGCGCGTACGGTTCATCCGTACCCAGGAATGAGTGCTTACTGCCTGGGTTGGGGACCTCCAGGGCGCGTACGGTTCATCCGTACCCAGGAACGAGTGCTTACTGCCTGGGTTGGGGACCTCCAGGGCGCGTACGGTCCATCCGTACCCAGGAACGAGTGCTTACTGCCTGGGTTGGGGACCTCCAGGGCGCGTACGGTCCATCTGTACCCAGGAAAGTGCTTACTGCCTGGGTTGGGGACCTCCAGGGCGCGTACGGTCCATCTGTACCCAGGAACAAGTGCTTACTGCCTGGGTTGGGGACCTCCAGGGCGCGTACGGTCCATCTGTACCCAGGAACAAGTGCTTACTGCCTGGGTTGGGGACCTCCAGGGCGCGTACGGTCCATCTGTACCCAGGAACAAGTGCTTACTGCCTGGGTTGGGGACCTCCAGGGCGCGTACGGTCCATCTGTACCCAGGAACAAGTGCTTACTGCCTGGGTTGGGGACCTCCAGGGCGCGTACGGTCCATCTGTACCCAGGAACGAGTGCTTACTGCCTGGGTTGGGGACCTCCAGGGCGCGTACGGTCCATCTGTACCCAGGAACGAGTGCTTACTGCCTGGGTTGGGGACCTCCAGGGCGCGTACGGTCCATCTGTACCCAGGAACGAGTGCTTACTGCCTGGGTTGGGGACCTCCAGGGCGCGTACGGTCCATCTGTACCCAGGAACGAGTGCTTACTGCCTGGGTTGGGGACCTCCAGGGCGCGTACGGTCCATCTGTACCCAGGAATGAGTGCTTACTGCCTGGGTTGGGGACCTCCAGGGCGCGTACGGTCCATCTGTACCCAGGAATGAGTGCTTACTGCCTGGGTTGGGGACCTCCAGGGCGCGTACGGTCCATCTGTACCCAGGAATGAGTGCTTACTGCCTGGGTTGGGGACCTCCAGGGCGCGTACGGTCCATCTGTACCCAGGAATGAGTGCTTACTGCCTGGGTTGGGGACCTCCAGGGCGCGTACGGTCCATCTGTACCCAGGAATGAGTGCTTACTGCCTGGGTTGGGGACCTCCAGGGCGCGTACGGTCCATCTGTACCCAGGAATGAGTGCTTACTGCCTGGGTTGGGGACCTCCAGGGCGCGTACGGTCCATCTGTACCCAGGAATGAGTGCTTACTGCCTGGGTTGGGGACCTCCAGGGCGCGTACGGTCCATCTGTACCCAGGAATGAGTGCTTACTGCCTGGGTTGGGGACCTCCAGGGCGCGTACGGTCCATCTGTACCCAGGAATGAGTGCTTACTGCCTGGGTTGGGGACCTCCAGGGCGCGTACGGTCCATCTGTACCCAGGAATGAGTGCTTACTGCCTGGGTTGGGGACCTCCAGGGCGCGTACGGTCCATCTGTACCCAGGAATGAGTGCTTACTGCCTGGGTTGGGGACCTCCAGGGCGCGTACGGTCCATCTGTACCCAGGAATGAGTGCTTACTGCCTGGGTTGGGGACCTCCAGGGCGCGTACGGTCCATCTGTACCCAGGAATGAGTGCTTACTGCCTGGGTTGGGGACCTCCAGGGCGCGTACGGTCCATCTGTACCCAGGAATGAGTGCTTACTGCCTGGGTTGGGGACCTCCAGGGCGCGTACGGTCCATCTGTACCCAGGAATGAGTGCTTACTGCCTGGGTTGGGGACCTCCAGGGCGCGTACGGTCCATCTGTACCCAGGAATGAGTGCTTACTGCCTGGGTTGGGGACCTCCAGGGCGCGTACGGTCCATCTGTACCCAGGAATGAGTGCTTACTGCCTGGGTTGGGGACCTCCAGGGCGCGTACGGTCCATCTGTACCCAGGAATGAGTGCTTACTGCCTGGGTTGGGGACCTCCAGGGCGCGTACGGTCCATCTGTACCCAGGAATGAGTGCTTACTGCCTGGGTTGGGGACCTCCAGGGCGCGTACGGTCCATCTGTACCCAGGAATGAGTGCTTACTGCCTGGGTTGGGGACCTCCAGGGCGCGTACGGTCCATCTGTACCCAGGAATGAGTGCTTACTGCCTGGGTTGGGGACCTCCAGGGCGCGTACGGTCCATCTGTACCCAGGAATGAGTGCTTACTGCCTGGGTTGGGGACCTCCAGGGCGCGTACGGTCCATCTGTACCCAGGAATGAGTGCTTACTGCCTGGGTTGGGGACCTCCAGGGCGCGTACGGTCCATCTGTACCCAGGAATGAGTGCTTACTGCCTGGGTTGGGGACCTCCAGGGCGCGTACGGTTCATCTGTACCCAGGAATGAGTGCTTACTGCCTGGGTTGGGGACCTCCAGGGCGCGTACGGTTCATCTGTACCCAGGAATGAGTGCTTACTGCCTGGGTTGGGGACCTCCAGGGCGCGTACGGTTCATCTGTACCCAGGAATGAGTGCTTACTGCCTGGGTTGGGGACCTCCAGGGCGCGTACGGTTCATCTGTACCCAGGAATGAGTGCTTACTGCCTGGGTTGGGGACCTCCAGGGCGCGTACGGTTCATCTGTACCCAGGAATGAGTGCTTACTGCCTGGGTTGGGGACCTCCAGGGCGCGTACGGTTCATCTGTACCCAGGAATGAGTGCTTACTGCCTGGGTTGGGGACCTCCAGGGCGCGTACGGTTCATCTGTACCCAGGAATGAGTGCTTACTGCCTGGGTTGGGGACCTCCAGGGCGCGTACGGTTCATCTGTACCCAGGAATGAGTGCTTACTGCCTGGGTTGGGGACCTCCAGGGCGCGTACGGTTCATCTGTACCCAGGAATGAGTGCTTACTGCCTGGGTTGGGGACCTCCAGGGCGCGTACGGTTCATCTGTACCCAGGAATG
>JBBPBX010092491.1:0-13725 GCA_038048925.1 Garcialebias charrua
GTGCTTGAACAGTTTGAGCTAAACTTTAAACATTTTTAGAAGATGTTTTAAAAGCTGAAAAGCAGCGTGCCTGCTTAATATTAAAAATCTTTACACTTTTTATTTTTTATTTGAGAAGGCATCTGTTGATAAAATAATCTGTATCATCATCTGTTGGAAACAATTCTGCATCAAGTGCTGAGGCAGTGGGTTTTAGTTTCTTTAGTGTTTTGTTACTAATTATGTCCTAGAGCAGGTTTTCAAACATTATTAGACCAAATAATTTAAAAAACAGATAATGAGCACAACCGTCATTAGATTATTTTAATTCACTTACAACAACACATTTTTATCTTGTAACAATTATGGCATGAAATTGCTATTTACAGCCATTTTTAAATTTAATTCTGTTTCCGTAAATCATGTCAAGACCCCAAAACGTGCCGTATTGGGGTCCCAACCCAAAGTTTAGGAACTACAGGTAGTCCTCGACTTACGACGGAGATCCGTTCCTACACGGCGTCGTAAACCTAATTTCGACGTAAGTTGGAACATACGTAGATACTTGTTCACCTTATATGTACAGTACTGTATTTTACCAAGCACTTAGCCTATCCTAACACAGTACCCTACATAATTATCAAAACACGCATACATTTGGGAGCCATAATGAAGGGAAAAAAGAGTTAATTTCCTACTGGTATGCTGGTGAAGCCGTTTCCTCCGTCCCTCCTCCGTATTCTCTATTGCGTTTACGTCGTAAAACCGCCGTCCAGCTTGGCCCATCCTCCGTATTCGTTTACGATGTAAAACCGCGTTCACAGTACACACAGTAACAGTAAGTTGTACTATGTACAGTTTTGTTTTGTTTTTTGAATGTCCAGAGGACCAGACTTAGCTTTTTTAGAGGGTACAGGGCAGAATTCCTCCGCAGTTACGTTAATTAATAACGTAAAACCGGAAACTGCGTAACTCGGCTTTAAAAAAATAAAATTTCAAAATAATGTTTGCATTTTTTATTTTTTAATGGGAGATGCGCCGTAACCACGAAACGTCGTAACTCGAGACTGTCATAACCCGAGGACTACCTGTATAGTTTTAAAATGGACCGGTATGAGATGCTGTTCTGGTGTGCTGAACTTGCAAGTTGAATTTTCACCTTGGTGCATGTAAAAAAAAAACATCTTTCACGTGGACCAAACCAACAAAGACTCTTAACAACGCTCAGTAGGGAGGGGAGGGAGGGAGAGTGATTTATGTTGTGAGTTCAGGTCACAAAAAATGGCATTTCACTGGGATTTAAAAGCTTGGAACTATGTACTTTAAAGCTTGAATTAGGAGAACTTTTCGGATGGTTTTTGGAGAGATGACGGCACACAAACTGTTCCTTGCTGAGCCGTTCGCTCGCTGTTAGCTTGCTACTGAGAGCAGCTTGAGTTTCAGTGTTTGGATAAAACACAGGATCTCCTGAGTCACAGCCGCCTCTAACTGTTAATATACAGAAAAAAGAAGACTCCGCTCAAACATCAGTTACAACTCAGCCCTACATAAACAGCAGGTTTTACTTTGTGTCAACAAAATGTAATATTATACACTGAAGGGTGTTGATACTGTTGCTACCTGATAAGCACCTTTAGCACCTCACGATCCGCACCAGTGGAGATAAACACAAAAAAATATCCTATAAGTGGATTTATTTTTTAAACATTCCCTAAAACTAGAATGTCTTAATGCAACATGTTTTCCTCTCATTTTTAGGCAACCAAAGATCTGGAAAACTATGACCAGAAACACCACGATGAGTTCAAGAGGTACGAGATGATGAAGGAGCACGAGAGGCGGGAGCGCCTGAAGAAAATGAGTGAAGAAGACCGGAAGAAGGAGGAGCAGCACTACGAGGAGATGAAGAAGAAACATGCCAACCATACCAAAATTAACCATCCTGTAAGCGTTGCAACACAGTATTTTTTTCATTCAACCTTTATTTAGGCAGGTTAATCTCATTGAGCCTCGAGGACTCATTTACAAGCGAGACCTGTCTACAAACTAAAGTACCGTATGACAGCATGAAGAGTCAGCTGTTATCATTGGTCCTTCTTCAGTGCAATAAGCTCTGTCCATTCAAGTTTGCCACATTTTGCTGAACTAGAACAGGCAGTGTGTCCACTTTATCATTCCTCTAGTATCTGCCTCTGTTTTGTTCTGTGTCATCAACAGATACTAGTGGCCCCATTTGCACTGAAAGCTACCATTTAGAGCCAAATCATTTGCTGTTCAACACCATACATTTATCCTCAGGATTTTAGTTTAATTATTAAAACTTCTGCTGTTACAGACCTCCATCAGTCTTCCTTTAAACACTTTTCTGTGCAGTGTCTTGGGAGAGCTGGTGTATATTTCCTATGATCACTGTGCAAGAGGTAGGGTATATTATGGACAGGTTGCAAGTCCATCAGTGTTGCAGATCTCTTCTAAAAATGTTTTTTGCTGAGGGGAAAATACCCTCACGCTTTTCTTATTATGCTATGATGTTCTCTTTTTTGTTATCGTTTATACGGTTTGTTGGTTATTGTAATAGAAAAATGGCTTGAGGGCTTTTTAGTTTAGCTAACCAAGTTCTGCTGCAGATTCTTTCGATTCTTAAAGACCACTATTTTATTTACTTCTAGTAAATCTAGATTTACTAAAAGTAAATAATACAGATACAATGAAAACGGAAGGGCTGCAAGAATAGAACCTTGCGGGACCCCATAGAAATAGGAACTGTTTTGTCTTCTCTTCTCATTAAGTCTTGTTTTTGTTTTTCTACTTTCTGGAAACTGGTGTTTACTTGTCTTTATGTATTACAAAAACAACTGAAACATTATATTTTGTGAACAAATAGGATGGATCTTTTTGCCCAACTTACCAGTGTGTTCAGTTTTTAGTTTTTTTTTATTCACCAAACTCTTTTTCTTCTTCTTCTTCTTCTTCCAATTTTTCCTCCTCCCTTATAAATGAATGGTCTTGGGTTTTGTGCCCTAAGGATGACTTGTTTCACTTGGATCAGCCATTTATTTTTACAGTCTATGTGTTGTGTGTTTACAGCAACAGTTTCTAAACATAAAAATGATCACACTTGGTCCCAGCTCTAGACCTTTACCTGCATAGATGAAGAAATAGAAATCAGTCTTTTGCTGAAGAAGAGAGTTTTACAAACTAAAAGCCTATAACGCCTTGTACCGTACTTCCAATTTTATGTGAGCACCTCTGTTGCTCTCAAAATAAAACTGCATTTTTAATTTTTAAAAGTCTAATGAACCAAAATGGTGTCAATATTCAAATAGTAAAATACCTTTTGTGTTAATAACAATCCAAAACAAGATGTCAACCTTTTTTTTTATGTTCGTGTTCAGGGCAGTCAAGACCAGCTAAAGGAGGTGTGGCATGAAGCAGATGGTTTGGATCCAGAGGACTTTGACCCCAAAACCTTTTTTAAAATGCACGGTAACTACAGGTCATGCATTTACTCAACACTGACTGCTGCATTTTGATTTTTTTTGTTTTAATCTTTTTTTATTCAATTTAATATACAGCTATCTCTGAGTTTGAAACTTTGTTCATTTACAGTCCAGTGTAAAATATTTGCCAAATCGAACATGCAGCGAGAGTAGGGAGCAGGTGGAGGAGAGCTTGGAGAGGTGGAGGTTTGATCTGGAAAGAAGAGGGGGTGGGGGAAGTCATTAAAAGTGAATCAGAAACCATGTGTGAATAAAAAGAAGACAGGGGGAGCAGTGAATCTGCTGAGAGTAGATTTACTGAAGGTGGAGGAGTCTAAATCTAGCTTTAAAGTACCTGAGGTCACTCCTCCTGTTCCAACCATAGCACTAGTGAGGTGAAGAAGTGCAAAGTCTGGATGGAGTGGATGGAGACGAGTGTCAAAAGTAATTTGTGACAGCAAGAGAGAAAAAATAAGGTTTGGAGGCATCAAAGTTCATGCTCAATAATCCAGGTAAAAAAAAAAACAAAGTTCAGTTAGGTCATCTGGACAGTTTCTGTTTTTGTTGAGCAGATGCAATGAAACCAGAAGGCGTCCAAGAATAGAGCCTTGCGGGACCCCATAAGAAAGAGGCACTGAAGCAGATGATCTATTACCAACATTAACACAAAAACTCTTATTGCTCAGTTAAATGTTAAATTTGGAGCTGCCAGGGAGGAGGAGGAGAAGATCTCAAAAGATTTATGGATGTAGTGAATGAGGATCTGCAGAGGGTTGGCGTGACAGAATATGACAGTTGATTCTGTCATACTGTATTGTTTAGGAATTGTTTTACACGTTATGCGTTTAATACTGTATATGACTTTTCTGGTGCTTTGCTTTTTATGAGAGTTTTAATGTTTTTTGTTTTTTTTAGAAACAGGATAATGTTGCAGCTGTTAGAATGTTGATAACTACATTTCATTGATGTTTTCAGTACAATGCCAATAAATGTGAATTGAATTGAATAAAGAAGAATACTGGAATCGGTTAAAGTGAAATCAAATGGCCTGCTGTGGAGACCCTGAAATAAATAAGAAAAATAAACATTTTAATGACTTTTGGAAAACAAAATCTTTGCTCAAAATGTAAATTTATATCGATAATATGATTATGGGATGTGCTGGCTCCTGTTTTTGCAGACAGTAATGGAGATGGCTTCTTAGATGAAAATGAGCTTGAAGCACTTTTCACTAAAGAGGTAATTGGTTTAAAGCTCTGGCTCTGCCGATCATCTGTAAATGAAGGAGCCTTTGCAGTAACACTTGTGTTTTCTCAAGCTTGAGAAAGTGTACGACCCTAAAAATGAAGAAGACGACATGGTGGAGATGGAGGAAGAGAGACTGAGGATGAGGGAGCACGTTATGAAGGAGGTGAGCTTTAACATGGCAGTAATGGAGTCTCTGTCACGATCATAATTAACATGATGCTGATGAGCTTTGATTAGACCAGGCAAATAATGAGAGCACATCTCGGCACAGAGTTATTGTCTGAAATACAGTATATCTGACTTTTTTCCAAGATTTCAAAATACAGTATATCTGACTTTTTTCCAAGATTTCAAAATGAACTATAACCTTTAAAATCTTGTTCTTGATAGTATTTTTTTAATAATCTATTATTTATCAACAGCCAGGTTGTCAATCATAACATGAATTATTTATAGACGAGCATTTAAAAAAGTTGTGAAATTAAAACCACAGAGACTAGTTCATACGTTTTTATTGGTGCAAGAGGGAATTTAGCACATGTTATCATGATTAATAATGGTGACGGATGGTTAAAGTTTCTTCTTGTGTTATGATTTCGAGGTGGACAACAACAAAGACAGGCTTGTGTCACTGAGCGAGTTCTTAACGGCGACTAAGAGGGAGGAGTTCCTTCAAAAAGAGGAGTGGGAGGTAAGAGGAAGATTGGGATTCTCTACTGGCTTGCTTAGGGGTCATATACACCAGAAACATTGTTCTAATTTTCTGATGCATTCAATGCCACCATTTCAAAATGGATGACCTTAGATCACGCATGCTGTTAAATGAGCCTTCTAGACTACATAAACACTTCAGCTTGGTGTCGAAACACAAGTTTTTTTTTTTGATACAAAATATATCAAGGTGTATAATAAATTAATGTTGGTGACGTGTCTATCTTGATAATTCAAAATGGCCACCAAAAATAGCACAAAGTCCACCATTTAGCTTCTAAGAGACTCTTAGACTTGATTTTATTGTTTAGACTACGTTTTCTGGCATGAAATATGGAAATGAATATCATAAGTATACATTATTTCCCATCATTTACACATCAAAACTCATGAGATTCCAATATGGCTGAGGGGAACAAGTTGTTTTCACAGGATCTACAGTTCATCTCATGTCTAATAATGCTACCCAAACTTCTAATGAATACGGTCAGAGTCTGAAGTTAGAAAATCTATAAAAAGGTTATTTATATACAAACCGGATTCCAAAAAAGTTGGGACAGAGGCAGGGCAGCCAGCTTGGGACCCAAAAGACCCAGGTTCGATCCCCAGTCACGGCATACCGGTACCTTGTGGTGTCTCTGGGCAGCACACTTCATCCCCAAATTGTCCCCGGGGCGCTTTCAATAGCTGCCCACTGCACCACCTGGTGGTGGATGGGTTAAATGCAGAGACTAATTTCGTCTTGTATGGAAACGTACACTGATGACATCGTGTGACATTATTATTATTATTATTTTTATTATTATTATTATTATTATTAAATTTAGTCTGAAGTCAGCCATTTTGAAGAGTGCTTTAAAATGGGGTTGGAAGTGCTGGAAAGTTTGAACCCCAATATTTCTGGTATACTAGGAGTCTATACCAAATGCATTACACAATAAGGCACCAGACTACAATGATCTCTTGTCTTGTTGATAACTTGAAGTGTTGCTCTACTGCTGAACGTTTATCATACAACCTATAAGGCCGTATGAAGGAGTGCAAAGTGTTGCAGAGAGGTTAGTTGTCTTCATTGATCTGAAGACGAAAATCACAAAGTTGCTCCAATATTTTGTTGAATTAACTTTAGTGGTGTTTATATTTGTCATGACATCATTTTGAGCTCAGAAAATGTTTATTGCTTTTGTTTTGTTTGTGTTTAAACCTTTTTTACTGATTTCTTCAGTTGGGGGTAAATGACATCTAGCCAGTTAACTACCGTTATTTTGGCCAGGCAATGTATTCTAACATTATACCTGAAGTTTATTATTAATAATGCCCTTTACAGACTTTAGATCAAAATCCCTTTTACACCGAGGAGGAGATGAAAGAGTATGAGCAGCAACTGGCCAACGAGGAAAAGTACCTCAACCACAAGTCGACTGAGCTGCAGAAACAAAGGGAGGAACTCGAAAAAAAACAGGAGGAGCTGAACGCTCAGAAGGTGGAGCTAAAGCAGGTGAATTCAGGAACATTGTGTTGCTCCTACTGATATACAATGAAGAACATGAAAGTTTTTTTTTCTGAGTAGTCTGCTTTTGCCTATTGAACCATAATTCACATTTTAAATGGTTGTTGCTGATTTCAGATTACTGAAATGCTTTATGTGCCATCATATCACTAAACTGTCTTGATACAAAGTTGCATCAACTAGAATGTAAGATTGTGCAACACACACTGTTTGCTTCTTCCCCCCTGTCATGAGACAAACGGGTTAAAGCTAAAAACAAAAAAATTAACTTTCTTAAAACATGCATTTATGCATTAAACTCGTGAAACAATGATCTTTAAGACTTTTGCTTTTATATCTTCAGTACAACTATATAACTTCCTTTATCCTACATCTGCCCAGGCAATGGAAGAAATGGAAAGAATCAAGACTCAAACTGTCAAAGCTGAAGTAAAACGTAAGTACAGTATAACATCTTAGTAACTGTTCATCTCAGAAAAATGAAAGCAAGCTTCAGTAGTACCCCTTCTTTG
Source organism: Garcialebias charrua (assembly GCA_038048925.1). Lineage (NCBI taxonomy): Eukaryota > Metazoa > Chordata > Actinopteri > Cyprinodontiformes > Rivulidae > Garcialebias > Garcialebias charrua. The sequence continues at coordinate 7,440 of JBBPBX010092491.1, forward strand.
GCTTGTAGGAGAAAATGACAAGTTTCATAATAATGGAACCACAAACTTTTATTTTCTTTAAGACTAGCAAGAGTTATGTTTTAAACCAGACTAAGCATTTCTTTAAGGAATGCATATCACCCACTGGTTTTAATAACAGAGTTTAAGACTAAAGTCAAACAAACTTTACTAACTTTATTGTCATTAAAAATTGTACATTGCATCATGCAAAACTGAATGAAATTGTTTCATTTCCCCACATCAGTGTAGGAATACATAATATGCATTAATTTGATAGACTTTGGTGTTTGGAGCAGAAGATGCAATTCTAGTGCAAATACAAGGAATGTGCAAATGTTAGCGAATGTTCCTATATGCACCTAGACATGCGTATATACGCACCTAGACATGCGTATATACATGTACTGTATTTCTACATGCATGTACAGGGCTCTGGCTGTTCTGAGTGCTGTGTGGTTGCCAGACAAAGTTTTAAGCAAACACTTTGGGCATTGAGTAGCACTGTAGTATGTGTGACTCTATAATAATAATAATAATAATGAATTCCATTTATAATGCACTTTTCATTAATAAAAATCTCAAAGTGCTATAGCTAAAGAACAATTCAAACACAATTTGTGTCAAATGGACTGTATTATTGCCTTTTTTCTTGTTTTGAGGTCATTTGCTGTGGTAGCCATGTTGAATTGGATAACTTTAAAAGTTAATCAGTTGTAGAAGTACATCCGTGATTACTTCAACATTTGTCTAGTACTTCATAAGATATTTGCTAGCGCAGATAATGAGCAGAAACCCACAATCTTTACTGTCCACCTCAGTCTTTTGGTGGCAGGTGATAGAAATTAATTTTGCTAACCAATCGTTGTCTTTTCTTTTAAATATTAAAAAAAAAAATCATTTAAATATTTTTTTTAAAATCAATCACTCCATTGGCATCAGTCTTTGAGTTTCCAAGTCTAACTCTACAAATGTCTGTAATACAGTATTTTAAACCCAACTAATTCAGGTTGTGCTCATGTGATTTCCTGTTGCAGAACCAGGAGAACGCCCAACAGAAAGTCCTCAAACGCCAGTCGTACCAGCGCACAGCCAACCACTGCCTCCTGCTCATCAGCAACATCATGTACCTGTGCCAGGACACTTTTAGGCCTCGCCACTGTGCTTTATGAGTGAATGTGTGTGTTCATTGGTGTTTTGTTGATCCATATTTTTATGTTCAAGATTCTCAAACCATCTCCTGACAAACAAACAAAAAAGCCTATGTTTAAGAAGCTCATGAGATCCTGATTATCATGATTGGCATGACTCGGTAGTGCCAGTGATATTGCTCCTATTGTCGGCCAGATCCGCTGAATGAGCCAAACCTTTAATGTGGAGTGGCTCTAGTTTCTTTTTGTGGGCCATTAGTACTTTTTTGTTTTGTTAATTTAAAACTTTTATCACAACCAGTCTGTGAGAATTTCTCTATAGAAATGGAAAGACTAAGGGGTATGGTAACAGATCCTTTTGTTTAGTGTACACTTGTTGTGATTATACAGTCTCTTTCAGGAAATTTTGAGACCTGCCAGCATAAAGTTTTATATTTCTTGTTTACATTCCCTCAAAATCTGTTAATTTTTGTTGCAATTGATGCATCAACAGATCAGACCAGATGACGATACTGTAGAATATATATTTTTTTTTTTCAGGGTTTTCTCTCAACTTTGGTTACATATTGAGCATGCATCAGGGTATTTGGTTACATAGTTTAACAATTTTGATTTCTAAGTTGAATCTTCAAGGTTATGTGTCAGTACTCAGTTTGTACATCTTAGGTCATATTCATTATATTTAAAGTATTTATTTATTCTTTAAATTAACTGGAAAGTAAACGGAATATTTTTATATAATCCCATAAGAAAAATGCAGAAAGTCATACATGTTTTTTTCTTGAAGGAGTTTATTTAATTATATTTTATTACTGTAGGTATTTTGCAAAGGCAACTTTTTAACCGAAGCAGCAGTAAAGGTTGTAGATCTTTTCTGTACCATTCAGAAGCAGCTCAACATTTTGACAATTAGTCCATAACCATGCACATGATTCAAATGTTGCTAATAAAATGAATGAACTTGCAAGTGTAACATTTGCATCATTAGCTCATATTCATCCATCCATCCATCATCTTCTGTTCATTCCGAAGTCGGGTCACAGGGGCAGCATCTTGAGCAGGGAGGCCCAGACATCTCTTTCCACAGCCAGCTCTTCTGGGAGGACTCCAAGGTGATCACCCGAGAGACAGATCTCTCCAGCGTGTCCTGGGTCTTCCCCGGGGTCTCCTCCCATTCAGACATGTCCGAAGCATCTCCCTATCTCATATTTTTAAGCTATAATCATATTCAAATAGTCATGAAAAATAAAAACTGCTTTTAGTTTATTCATTACAAATCTACTGTGAATCCAGCGTGACCTGTAACATATCTGTCACACCTATGATTCCACTTTTCTTTCATGCACTGGAAAAAATGTCTGACTTTTTAGGCTTCATTTTCCTCATATGACACTTTGAATTTTTGAGCGACGTAGTCGCCTGCTTTAATGGGCGGGTACTTGTTTGATCCATCGCAGCTGGTGATCAGGGCTTCGTTGTCTGGATGGACGAAGAAAGCCACAGACTGTCGAGTGCTGTGAAATCCAGCAGTAGGCAGCAAAACCCTGTGACTCTGAAGAACAGAGGTCAACATTAGAAGCTGTAATATATCTTTTTTTCACATGCTGAATTAAAGAAGAGCTACATTGATGACTTTTTTTAATGTAATCCATAAAATGCCATGTCTGTGAGCATGTTATGCTGATAAGCTTAACTGCTTACAACTGACAGTGAAGCACAAAGGTGGGAGTGTGATGATATGGAAAAACATAGCTGCAGAAGTTGACAGTACAGTAGTTTCTTGCTACTTCGCGGTTCGACTTTCATGGACACTCTCACGGTTTTCAACGTAATACTGTATTGTACATGACACAAGATTGTCAAATTGGATATTACTCACGTGATTGGGATGGTGCGGGATAAAAAGTTAATGAATTTGAAAAAAAAACTTCAGACGGGTGCCGCCATTTTGTAGTTTTCTTTCAATAAGCCTACGCTGTAACGCCAGTCGAGAACTACGCTACCCAGAAGCAAACAGTGGTTCCGGCTGCTGCTTTCTGNATCTTGAACTTAAAAGTTTTTATTCTCTTATTCAGAGTCCTTAGATCCAGAATCGGTCTTAGGGAATGATCCTTTTTGGGCACCAGGAAGTACTTGCTGTAATGGCCAGAGCGTAGTTTGCGTCTCGGGACCAAACTTATCACTCCCTTCTGCAACATCGTCAAAACTTCCTCCCTCAACACATGTGTGCGTGTAGGGTTAATTTTTGATTGCAGTACCCCTGTGAAGAGGGGCGGTCTCCTGGTGAACTGCAACTTGAGTCCATGACATATCGTTGTCATGACCCAATCATTTGGTAGACACGCCTTCCAGGCCTGCGCGTGCGCCATGAGCCTGGACGGCATGCCCAATTGCTGCTCGTCGTGTTTCAGTGCTAGAGGGGTGGCCTTTGACCCTTCTCGCGATCTTTCGAGCAGGCTGGTCAGCCCAACAGAAGATATCGCGAGATCCGACCGTCTCCGGCAGAGCTCGTGTATCTTGCTGTGGTTCATAGTTTGACCACATGGTTTGTGTTTTATAAAAATGGGACTTGAGTCAAGAACCAGGGCAGTTTGTGCTTTGGTACTTTTATTTTTGCACATGCATGAAACAATGCTTGTTTTGATTACACATACAGTAGGCGAGTCACGTTTGGTGCACCCACACATGTCACCAGCTCCTCTTTGTATTTTACAAGCAGAGACTGGGTTTAAAAGGTTAGGTTCCTGTACCCCGTGGGCGGGCAAACCTGTAAAATTATCAGTTTGTCCCGCTTCATCAGGCCCGAATCTGAGTTCCACACGGGGTCACTGAAGAGGCCCTCGGTCGGTACTAGAAAGTCTCACTGTCACCAGCGGGTCTCTTTCGTGGAAGGCCACACATGTCTTCCTTTGGGGGTGCAAAGCTTTTCCTCGGCAACCCCTCGCGGAGGGCTTCCGCCTGTTTGCGTCTTTGTTCCAGCTTGGCCTGGACGCGTTCCAGGGCTCCCTCGAAGAGTCCCGCCGACTCGATCGGGTGCTGGAGGAAGGTGGACCTCTGGTTTTCCGGGAGGTCCGATAATGTTAGCCAAAGATGGCGCTGGACTACAACTATTTCCGCCATTGCTCTGCCTTACGAAATGGCTATTGTCCCCATCATGCGGAGCACGAAGTCAGAGGCACGGCGGGCCTCTTTCATGGCCTCCGTCACGGCCTGCTCGTTTTTTGTTACCTGGAGATCCTGCAGTTTTTCTGCCATGTACGCCTGCACCATGGTCAATTCATTCATTGCGCGAGCCGCGAGGCCCTGAGCCTTGTAGCACTTTTCAAGCTTTTTCTCCGAAGCACGGTAGGCCCTGTTGGGCAGCGCTGGTTTCGCCCCTGTGGCTGCTGGGGCCAGGTGAGCCGTCAGGGTCTCCTCTATCAGGGATGTGCTGGCCAGGCCCGCTGTCTCCATTCCAGCAACATCCAGGAGTAGTGATTTTGGCAACGTCATGGGAGCTCCGGGTTCCACCCAGGAGCGTTTGAGCTCCATGAGGAAGTCCGGAAAAATGGGCATTTTTTTGCTACGTTGTCGGCTGCTTCGCATAGAAGTAGTTTCCCGCTAGCCTTGTAGCCTGTTGGCGAGGCGTGGGGTCTGGCCACGTGACCTGCAGGGCATCCGCCGCCCTATGGCACAGGTCGAACAGAGCAGGGACCGATAAGTCCGGTTCCGGTAGGATTTGCACCAGGTTCTGGGAGGAATCCACACTTTCTCCTCTATAACCGTACTCGGCGTCTTGGTCAGACACTTCGTGCGTCGAGTCCTCGACGGCAACCGAGGAGTCCGACACGTTGTCATCCCTGACTCGACCGCTGCATTCCAGGTCCGCGTTCTCGAGCAGAGCCAGGAGCTTTGTGTGACATGCGACTTTCAGCGCCGTGGCCTTTGCCATGGATTTAGCCAACGCGTCCACGCGGCATTTCCTCACTACCGCCGACATTTGAAAGCAGTGGGATCAGGAGTCGGGGAATTCCAGCGCTTTTCTCACTTGCAGAATCCCCAGGCAGACAGGACAGGCCTCGTGGGTGTCTGTCGCCGAGAGGGAGTAGCCGCATCTGTTGGGGCAGGGGCGCGAGTGAGGGCTCGTTGTCCTGCTGGTTTTCTTCTTCTTTGTTCTCAGTTTTCCCTTCTCAGGAGCCATGTCCGGAGACGAGAAGCGTTGAGGTTGTTCCTAGCTTCCTTTTGCCCGAAGCCGTCCTCTCCGTCATCTTGCTTTCGCTGTGTAGCCTGCTAATGGTTAGAAGGGAAGTTGTGACGCAGTTAGCGCCGTCGAGCGAAGCAACTGCGGAATGAGAAGAAAACTTCGAGGTAAGTAGAAAAATGCTGGACTAGCTTTCGCCAGCCCAGCAGTACGCAGTAAAATTTCTCTGTACGCTCAGTGTAGGGAGCAAGCTCACCTCTAATCGAGCGATGTGACAACAGAGAAGTCCCACGAAGTTCAGGTTTAAGCGAGGTGAAGGGCAATAAGAGAAAGATGGATGGGCGTCAGCGGCTTAAATACCCAGAGGGCGGGGCCTCTGGCGCAACGCTGGCGCCCTTGCCGTAAAGGCGTGAGTGCATTCCTTCAGGTATTCCTTCAGTGAATTGAAAAAGCCTCTGGATATGAGTCAAAACGTTTTCTGCAACAAATAAAGTCCAGTTGATCTTGTATTGAACGCCTTTTTGATATTCCTTCAGGTAATCGCGCGGGGGCGCAATTCCCATAGCATATGTTGCACCGAGAGAAATGACGTAAAGGGAACTAACTTGACCGCTGTTTAATGTGATGCTATGGCTCTGCAGACCTTGCACGTTGCTGTCTTGCAGTGTTTAGGGACATGTTACATTGAAAAGTTAGCTAGCTGTTAGCAACAGGGCTGCTTGCTCAGTCCTCACGCTGTAGCTGGCTGCAAACTATGAAATGGATTTCCTGAATGTGAGGCGGATCTTATTACTCTGGGTTCATGGGACACGCCTCCGTTCAGGAAACCCATTCCATAGTTTGAAGCCAATGTGCATCATGGATCGGAAAAATCGGCAGGTTGGATCGGAAAATTCGGATACGTAAATTATGCTGGCATTGGAGGCTGATACTGATACCGGATCGGCCCCATCCCTAG
>JBBPBX010092492.1:0-13725 GCA_038048925.1 Garcialebias charrua
TATATATATATATTATATATATATATATATATATATATATATATATATATATATATATATATATATATATATATATATATATATATTATATATATATATATATATATATATATATATATATATATATATTATACTGTATAGACATGGATGGGAAAAAGCATGAATAAGTTGCTTCACTGACTGTACAAGTAGCAGGGCAAACAAATTCATGCAAAATGGATTAAACTTATACAGCGAAAGGTATGGTAATTGATGTATGCAGTAAAAACAAAAACAAGGTTAAAAACCAGGATAAACTATGTAAACACTTAGCAGTTGAACATTTGTGTTCAGTTTCAAATTACTGTATACTGTACTGCATCACTGTAAGGCATGAGGGGGAAAGCATATAGTTCCTCATGGTAATTTGGAAATCTTAAAACTTGTCACTGGTTTTATGATGCATTACAGCTTGTTGGAGCTTTTTCAAGAGGTTTTTCTTTTTCTTTCAATGAAGTGTTGATTATTTTTCTAACCCTTTTGGGTTTTTCTGTGTGTGTGTGTGTGTGTGTGTGGGGGGGGGGGGGTATGTGAAGGCCTGCTTTTGTCTGCAGCTTGTCTATGAGAATGAGTACACAGGCTTGAGTTTTCACACTGAAAGGTGCCAATTAGCTCTCTGAGATGACAAGAGGGCATAAGTTAGCTCTGGAGTAACGAGCCACTCCAGCAAAACCTCTCTGCTTCTGTCACACTTTATATCATCTCTCTTCTCCCTTCTACCCCATTCCTGTTCTCTATCAATCAATGTTATGTTCACATTGTATATTTTATTGTAAATCTTTGTTTTGCACACGGAAAATTAAAATAACCTGAATAGCATTTGTTTTGTGTAAAATCAGAAAATGCTATTACCCTCAGTATTCTCTTAAAAAATAAAACTCTTTAGTTCAGTTTACATAAATGTGAATCTGCAGAAACTTTATTTGGACTCATCGTTCAGCTGTGATTGTTTTTCTTCCTTGTTATACTTATACTGTATTCCTGTGATGTAATTTCCCTGCTTTTCTTCGCTGTCACTTCATGACTGCTGTCCTGGTTAGATTTCTACACTGGGTGGCTGTCCAGTGAATCAATCATTTCCCAAATAATCTGGCATATCTCATCTTCCACAAAATTGTCCTTCAGAGCTGCTCACCTCAATAAAACTGACAAATTAAGACAGGTGAGAACGTCTGATAATTGTCCATGCCAGTTGCACTTCGAAAATTAAAAATGTTAAAAAAAATTAAAAAAGTTAAAAATGCCAAGTCAATGTTTACATTTAAAAAAATGATCAAAACAAATATGTTAAAAAAATATATGTGAAATAACGTAATGTGTATTGCATTAGTTAGAAAATTAGAAAGTGTTAGTCATTTTGTACTGTATTAGTATTAGTTAGAAAACTAGAAAGAGTTAGTCATTTTGTACTGTATTAGTATTAGTTAGAAAATTAGAAAGAGTTAGTCATTTTGTACTGTTGGTTGAAGAATATTATTGTTTAACCTGATTGTTGGAAAAAGTTGGTTGAAGATTATTATTGTTTACATGGTTTGACTACTGTTGTTTAATCTGATTGTTGGAGATAAGGGGCAGATATAATAAGATTTATTCTTCTTTCTGCCACCTTTCATTTTTTTACATTTTGTACACTATCATTATGAGATTGCCTTGTATTGTTTCTTTTGTAAAAAAAATGAACAAATTTAATAAACATAAACATAAACATTAATAAACAAACTTCGAAAATTATTTTACCTGTCATCACCTGCTGAGCACAGAGAGAATATGCAGATGTTTGTCAATCAAAATACTTAAGGAGAACTAATGGAAAATACTTTGTAATTTGAACCCCTGAATTCTTAAAAAGTAAAATTGAATTGTATTTTCAAGCTATAACAATTAAATTATTAGAGTGCATCAAGAAGAAAGGCTTCAATAATGAATAATAATAATAATGAATTCAATTTATAACGGACTTTTCATTAATGAAAATCTTAAAGTGCTACAAAGTGCAACAGAATTAAATGTCAATAAAACAAGTAATAAAACAAGTAAAATCAATAACAGTATCAACTAAGATCAAAAGTAGAATCATGAGGAGGTAGAGTATGCTCGGTTGAAAAGAAAGGTCTTCAAGCCGCTCTTAAAGTCAACCACAGACTGTGGGGCTCTCAGACAGTCAGGAAGAGAGTTCCACAGGCGGGGGCAGCCACACTGAAAGCCCGGTCTCCCATGGTCCTTAATTTGGTTCTCGGAATGTGAAGGAGATTACTGTTCTGTGACCGCAGCGACCGGGTGGATGAGTATGGAATAAGAATATCCTTCAGATAATCTGGTGAAGCTCCATGTAAGCATTGATGTGTAATGAGAGCAGTTTTGTACTGAATTCTGTAGGCGACAGGAAGCCAATGAAGGTTATGGAGAATGGGCGTAATATGTTCAAATTTACGAACTCTCAACAAGATCCTTGCTGCACTGTTTTGAATATATTGAAGTTTCTGAAGGTTTTTGCCAGGGATTCCAGTAATGAACTGCTCAGTGGTCTCAGTGAGCAGAAACTCAGTGTGGAAAAAGATGAACAAGAGGAGCCATCAAGGAATGACGAGCCCATGCACAGCATGCACCACCATTAGACTGATAATTCACTGATATCCTCAAATCCTACCAGTATCTAGAAAGGGCTGGACTAAAGGGACAGCACAGAGGCAATAATTATGGCAGCACAAAAACAGGCACTGAGCACAAGAGCAATAGAGTTCGGGGTCTACTATACAACCAGGTAAGATGCAAGTTGTGCAAAGACGCCCCTGACACAATCCAACACATATGTGAGATGCAGGCAGGACAAATATACATGGGACTCCATCATCAAATGGTCTGAGTAGTGTGCAGGAATATCTGTGCCGAGTATGAACTGGAGCTCCCGCAGTCAAAGTGGAAGAGTCACCAATGGTGGTGGGGAATGACGCTGTGGGACTTCCCAATCCAGACATACAGATTATGGCTAACCAACTGGACACGGTGATGGGCAACAAATCGCAGAATGACAGGTATAGAAAAATGTAATTTTAAGAGGACGGAAGGATTTGACCCTCAAACTGAGACAAGTGGCTTCAGTAAATCCCAAGAATGACCTCTGGTATCTCTGTTCAATTTCAGTCCTCAGACAACTAAGATACTACATAGATACTTAAAGCATCTGTGACATGATTTTGTAACTGCATAGAATTGCCCAACATAAATATCTTGTATCATTCAGCTATGTTCGTTTATGCAAACAAACAAATATATTTAATTTTGATTTAAAAGTTATTTTAAACTTTGCGCTGTGTTTGTTCTTGGGGAATCCGATTACACGTGAATGCAACATCTGTGATGTAGTATTGGGCAGAGGCAGTCTGCGTCTGTCTAGATATCAACTGCCTCGGAGCCCCCTTGCTTCCTGAAAAGGTAAAACTCAAATAAATACGGGTGCAGACCTAAATTACGACCTGCTGTTTCTTGTTCATCTAACTTTCTGCTTCCCAAACTGAAGACAAATAACTCCAATCATCACTTAGATTGCTAAATTCTTCGGGTTTTAAATTGTCCGCCATTAATATGTAAAAGCATACTAGAGCCCTCTGCCCGATACTACGTCACAGATGTTGCATTCGCGTGTAATCGGATTTCCCGTGAATAAACACGGCGCAAAGTTTAAAATCACTTTTAAATCAAAATTAAATATATTTATAAGTTTGTTTGCAAAAATGAAGATAGCTGAATAATACAAGATATTTATGTTGGGAAATTGTATGCATAGTTACAAAATCAGGTCACATACTTGGGATCTTGTTCTTTAAATAATAAATGCAACATATTTTGGTTTTACCTTTAGTGGCATAGAAACAATCATCTTGAGGGGATGATGTAAAGTTGTGTCAATAACTTCACCCCAGACATAATACATCTGGTTAAAACCACCTCTGGAACTCAAGTATCAAATGACAAAAAGTGATGTTTCCAGAAGTGACTGTGTTTTTGAGCACTTTTGTTACAGTCATGTCTGAATTATGTTTCTCACCATGACAATGACCCAAGGCACGGCTGCTTTGTTTTACATGGCTGTAGCAGAGTGATCCAAATGCTCTTTTTTTAGCAGAAAGGCCTAAAGACATGGGGAGTGGACAGGAGCCAGAGTTGTGTCTCTGAGAATGTAATTGATCAATCTTGACATTTTTGTTGCAACTTGGAGATTGATTGTTTAAACTGGTAAAAGTTTACACTGCCATTGGCACATCAGGACGTTTCTCAGTGCTTCATTTATAAGGCTATTACAAACCATGGACAAATGTGTATAATACACCCAGAATTAAAGACATTGTTTCCATTAAATCCATGTCCTTTGTGGCTGTTTAGTCTCTGAATCTTCTTCTTATGTTTAGATGTTTAGTGCTTTGCATAGATGTTTGCTTATGCATAATTTATTTCCTTTCTGTGTTTACCACCTCATTGTTTTTTAATGGATCCATGAAATATCCTCACAGGGCAATAAAGTGCATTTTATGTCTGTAAGTCAACATTTGTGTAACAGTTGCCTGGTGTTTTTACACAAAGTATTTGACTTTTCAACATTTTTTGGTTGGTACTTACGAACAGACTGGACAGACTTTGAGTATAGTGATGAGTTTTTGGACACAGCAGACCATTAGACTATATTTTTTGTCACTGCGCATGAGGCAGCCAGCCTGTTCCACAATTGATTTACAGGTGACACTCGAGTGACTGCCTATGAAATATTACCTGTCAGAGATACTCAGGTGGGAGTATATCTAGTGAGGCACATGCATGTAGACAGACACAGGAGATCCTGAGCAGTATCTACAAAGGTGTGGTTATTATTAATAGCCTTAGGTCAATGAAAACCTACTAACAAGCTAGACAGGTAAGTCAAAATCCTACTTCTTATTTTGAACCGGGGACTGCAGTTTGGTGATGTTTTGACTCAGAGTGCTGAAGTCATCAAACCCTGTGGATATACAGTATCTGATATTAAGTATATAAAATTTTCAAATTCAAGTAAAAAAAAACGAGGAACCTTAGGGATTTGTCACATTTTGTGTTGGATAATAGTAGAAGCTGCTATTTCCACCTTGGCTGAAGCCAGCTTACTACTCGGTTACAAGTTAACTCAATCAGCACTAACCTCTCGACTAAGCATCTGTTTTCTCAAGGGGTTCTGCTTCACTGGCTGCCCTTCCCTGTGCTGTCAAAGGACCAGGAACTGTCACAATCAAGTTGGAAGCCATAGCCAATGTCTTGCTTGGCAGCACTAAAGTCATCTTATGATTTTTTTTCTCACCATGGATGACTTAGCCTTTTCCAGTTGGCCACATGCCAGTACAGCAGAAAGATGCTGTCTGTACTCCCAACTTCATGTTGTGACAGTAAGTGATGAGGCCTGAAAAAGAACTAAGCAAAGCAGAAATTATCCTCAGTCTGAAATCACATTTTTACCAAGAAGCTTTGCAGGATTCCACTATACTTTTTATTGTTTCAGCTTTAGAAATAAATAGTAGTTTTTTTTTAAGAAACACAATTTTTCTTTTGATGCTTGTACTGTGTATGGTTTCATTAGGCTAAAGTTAAACGATTAAGAAAGTCAAGTCATAGTAATCAAACTAAAGACTTAATGCTTCTGAGATAGATCTGCCACTTAAGTGGGAATGCAAGTCCTCCCAAAATGTCATGTTCTTTGCCAGAATTTTAATAGATTGTGCAATAAATCATTAAAAATTACCCTATTTTCCGCAAGACACGTTGCACTGCCCTATAAGTCACATCAGTCCAAATACGTCTAGCAAAGTGGAAAAAAACATTAATATGTTGCTTCCTCGTATACGTCACATATATTATGCGTCACTGTTGACGTGTCGCATTTGAGGCGCATCACCGCTGACAACTCGAAAATGTGGGACAAACTCGGAAATGTGGGCCGTTGTTGTGCCAAAAATGGATTGGCTGCCAAATGACAGTTGCGGAAGCATATGCGTGAGAGCTTTAGCAAGAATTTAACAAGATTAACATTTAAAAACAATTATTTGTTTGCTCAAAATTGTAGCAAAGGTCTGTCTCAGTCAAACTTTTCTCTAATAAAATCACTTTGACGGTCAAATCAGCAGCATTTCAAAAGCCGACACGCGGAAACTGAAAATTATGCACCATGACATATGTTCCCTGAAGGAAGGGAACGAGGTGCAACATACTTGCTATGGGAATTGTGCCCCCGCGCGATTACCTGAAGGAATACATTCACACATTTTACGGCAAGGGGTGTCATCCCGCACCAGAGGTACCTCTTTAGGTACTTAGGCGACTGACGCCCCTCCATCTTCCTCAGAAATTGCACTTCACCAAGCTTTCAGCATTGAAAAGGGCCAGCTATGTTGCACCTCATTCCCTTCCTTCAGGGAACATGAGTTATGGTGCATAACTTTCAGTTCCCTTTCAGTTCAGTCTCTCGGTGCAACATACTTGCTATGGGAAAGAAATTCATTCACACCCTTGAAATGCTCAGTAAAATGCCTGTTAGTGTGAACGTCTACCCTTGACCAGAAGGCATCTCATAGCTACATTCCATTGTGTGTTAGAAAGAACAGCCTGAGTGACATCACACGCAGTAACATCCAAACTGTAGTACTTTGCAAAAGTGTTTAAAGAGCTACAGTTTGCAGCAGCACAAATGTCTACAACTGACACGCCCTTGAACAATGACCAGGAAGTGGCCAAGCCCCTGGTTGAGTGAGCATGGACTCCAGGGGGCACTTGTTGACCTTTGCTATTGTATGCCCTCTTAATGGCCTCCGTCACCCAGTGTGAGAGACGCTGTCTTGATAGGACCTTTCCTGTAGCAGGTGCGGCAAAGCAGACGAACAGTTGGTTTGTTTTCCTCCATTCGGCTGTTCTCTGCATGTAGGTGCGTAAAGCCCTCACTGGGCAGAGAGCCTGTAGCCTTTCCTGTTCCTGAGTGAGGACAGGGGCAGGTGGAAAGGAGGAGAGATCAAAGTCCAGACTCCTATGGTTTAGAGTCAAGACCTTGGGAGTGTATGCGGGATTAGGCCTTAATGTGACCTTTGACCTGTCAGGGGCGAATCTGGTACACATTGGGTGTACAGACAATGCATGGAGGTCACCCACGCATTTCGTCGAGCAAAGAGCCAGGAGAAGAGCAGTTTTGTAAGATAGAAGATCTATCTTAATCTCGCTGAGAGGCTCGAATGGTGGGTCGCAAAGAGCTCCCAAGACCAGACCAAGATCCCAACCAGGGGTCAAGGTCCTGCTGGGTGGCTTGGTTCGAAGCACACCTTTCATATATCTCATTATGATTGGGTATACTCCAGGAGTCCTGTGTCCCCAGCTCTCATGACAGACAGAGATAGCTGCAAGGAACACTTTAATCGTTGAATAAGAACAACCCTTTTCCAGTAAATCCTAAAGGAAAGTTCATAGTTCAGCCAGGTCGCAAGCATAAGAAATGATATTTCTTTCTGAGCACCAGGCTTCGAAGATGCGCCACTTTTGTGCGTATAGGGACTGTGTTGACCCAGCACGGCCATTTTGTATAGTTGTCACCACGTTCTCAGGCAGACCCGACGCCATCAGCCTGTCTTTTTCAGCTAACAGGCTGGAATTAATTCCAGATCCTGGCCTAAACAGCTGGGCTATAACTTCCTATGTGAGACTTTGAGGGTCCACCAGGTTGGGGAGCAGCCTCCACGTTGATGTGTTAACAGACTTCCCTGATTGAGTCTTCTCGAAGACAGATGGAGTCTATTAATGTTATTAGAATGAGTTGGGACAGGAAAGCTACTGTTTCCCTCCAAAACAGGATTTTCTGTTGGGTTGAGGGGCTGCTGCTTTTGTAAACGAGTAGACCTCCTGATTCCAATTGTTGTCCCCCCAGGTGGTATACTATGTTGGAAAAAGGTTGATGCAGCTTTGTGAGGAAAATCACGTGCTGCTCTCCCACTGCTCGATCGTTACGTGTCTTTCATGAATAATAAAGGAGCAACAGTAACGTGTGAACGTGGGGATGATCCTTTGTGACCGGCAGACTCAAGATAATTTGTTGATAAGGAGCTTAGTTTCCTTTCAAAATTAGGAGGAAAATTCTTGTTCAACTCTGATCCTTTTACACGCACAGTAACGTGATCACAGCCACTTCTTAGAGGGTGTGAAAAATGTGTCTGCCTTGGGGCGTCTGACGTGCTCTCCTGTGGTGCGAACCTGTCACGTGGTCATCTGGTTAGTGTATTAGCCAGCCCCTTGCTCCTAATGGAGCGGGGGCTGGGACATGTGCCCTTTCCCACCTGTCTTGTGGTGTGGTCACACCGAATAGCTTTTCAACCTCCAAAAAGCTCGTCACGCACGCAAGTGGACGCACTTTGTGTCCAGACCAAAAAGCCAGAACGCGAAACTGCTGCGAAACTGCTGCGGGGTGTGTGGGAGGAGCTTACCGGTGTACCGAGTCGTCACTGCACTCCGCGAGGCGAGGAGCTTTTTATTTCTGTCTCAGTAGAGCAGACTTGACTGGTCGTGAAGGAATTGTCGCGAACACACAGCTACAATGAGTTTCTCTTCCATAGTCCATGACTCCGCGGGTTTTTTCTGTGTCCCACAAACAATACGTCACATGCGCAATCGTTTCCGCGTCACTGGTTTCCGCGTCACATAGGGACTCTCCCCCTGACCCCCTCTCTTCTCCCCCGACTCTCCCTGATTGGTTGACACACCAACCAATCAGGTAGAGTTGAGCGGCGTTTGAAAGTTTGAACCGCAAAATCTTCAGCATGCTGAATGCGCGGTTTGGAGGCTGAAGCCGGTTCACGTGCACGGAAAACGCTTTCCAGCACGCTCAACACGCACGCGACGTGACGCCCGACGCCAAGACGCGGCTGGAAGCGCGTCCCCCATTGACTTTGCATGTAAACTGGACGCTCCTGCTGCTGAAAAGCTGTTCGGTGTGACCACACCATTAGCGAGAGGTGTAGGGTCTGTTCGCAGACGCCTCTGGGTCTGTCTTCTGGAGACAGGTTCAGAGGCACCCTGCTGGGGCTTATTGAATAGGCTAGCACCCCATGAGACGTGAGGGAGGGGGATGTGCCCCCCCCCCTTTTATGATGGTCGACAGGCCAGAGGCCCATACTGTTGACGTTATTTGTGTTGGTGGTTTTTTTTTTAATAAAACAGGGATGTGCTGTTTTATGAGTTTTATTCATGCTTACGTGCAACGACATACATGATTTGATGTCACTCACAGCAGGGAGAACATGGTTTGTGCA
Source organism: Garcialebias charrua (assembly GCA_038048925.1). Classification (NCBI taxonomy): domain Eukaryota; kingdom Metazoa; phylum Chordata; class Actinopteri; order Cyprinodontiformes; family Rivulidae; genus Garcialebias; species Garcialebias charrua. The sequence goes on from JBBPBX010092492.1 coordinate 9,342, forward strand.
TGCAACAGAGTTATCAGCCATTTGGGTGGCCGTGGCACAGTGGTAATGGTAGTCGACCCCTGATCGGAAGGTTGGTGGTTCAAATCCCGCGTCCGCTCACCATGTGTTGTTGTGTCCCTGGGCAAGACACTTAACCCTGAGTTGCTCCCGGTAGGTCTGGATGGCGCCTCGCTTCGTCCAGTAATTCGGCAGCAGCTTGCTTATCCGAGGTTTCCTGCAGTTGTTGGAGTTTTTCTGCGAGGTAAGCCTGCATCATCGCTGATGCGTTCAAGGCGCGCGCCGCGAGTCCTTGAGCTCTGTAGCACTTCTCGAGAAGCTACGCTAAGGCTCTGAAAGCTTTGCTAGGGAGAGTCGGTTTTGTTCCTGATGATCTGGGAGCTAGGTGGGACGCTAGTGTGTCCTCGATCTGAGGTGCATTAGCTATTCCCACCTGATCCATGCCCTCCACGTCGAGGAATTGTGAGAGAGGGAGTAGCATGGGCGCTCGTGGATGAGGCCAAGTGCGGGTCAGTTCCGTGAGGAAGTCTGGGAACATGGGCATCCTTTGCCTTGTTGCAACCTTTTGTTTTGAATAAAAATAGTTCCCCGCCAGCCTCGTGACCTGTTGGTGAGGTGGGGGTTCCGACCAGGGGATGTTCAACGTGTCTGCTGCTCTGTGGCACAGGTCGAACAGGGCCGGGATGGAGAAGTCTGTTTCAGGGAGCGCAGGTATCGGGGTCCTGGGGAGTTCCTCTCCCGGATCCTCGATCTCGAGTTCTGGTTCCTCCGCTGAAAATTTGCCCGAGGCTGAGATGGAGATCTCGTCTTCATTCATCATGCCTCTGGTGTCGAACTCGATTATTAGGTCCACCATGGGAGCAAGTAGGTCAGGGCTGTCGCCCCATTCGACGCGCATGCTGTTGTGTAGAGCCATGTGTTCAAGCTCTGGGGTCGGAGTGATGCCTGGTACCCACCGGACCCTTGTCGGGCGGCTGAAGCGGCCGGTTTACATTCAAAGTCTATGTGGAGACGCGTCGAGGCACGGCGAACCGTGAAGTGGCGCGTTTTGAGTGATTGAAGCGGCGCGGCGGCACGCGGCAGTTCCTTTCCACGCACGCGCGCGTCCGAAAGCAACCTACGCGTCGAGCTACGTCGAGCCGCCAACGCCATAAAATCCGATCTCTGGTGGCTCGACGCGTCCAGCAAACAGTCGGGAGAGCCTCTGCTATGTGATTACACAACGACAACAGGACTTTTTTTTTTTTACTTTTTGAACTTACCCGATCGTACCTCCATGAATTGGAACCAAACTCCGGTAAGAAACTTGGCATTTTAAACAGTTGCTGCTGTCCGCTCCAGCGTTTGATCATCCCAAACATAAAAAAATGTTTTAATCTCAACAAAGACTGTCGGAGCTGCAGTAACACAACAACTGACTCGGAAAACGAGCTAGAACCCCTCCCCTCTGCCTCCCCCCAGTGTGCGTCATCAGACGGTCTTCAGTGGCTTTGTGGAAACGTGACAAGCGGCCAAAATGGGGGCGGCAGGAGCGTTCTAACAAGTTTGGTGGGGACCCGGCATGAGGGTCTCCGTGGTGTCTGGGTCCTGTGGACCAGCTGAGCTTCCCATGGCCTTAGCCACGAGATCCACGCACTGCTGCAGCACCGCGTCCAGCATCTGGCTGCAGTGTGGGCAAGAGTCAGGCGTATCCAGAGCTTGTCTTGCATGAAATATACCCAGGCAGACTGGACAGGCCTCATGGGTGTCCGTCGCTGCGAGGGAAAATCCACAGCCACTGGGACAGACGCGCGAGGTTGGGCTCGCCGTCCCGTTGGCTTTCCTTTGAAGTTTTGTCTTTCGCTTTCCCTTCTCCGGAGGCATGTCCGAGATAAGGCGAGCGAGACCTTCCAGAATCCTTTTTCTTCTTTGTTCGAGTGTCTCCTCCGTCGTATCACTTTCGCTGGCTAGCCCTCTAAGCTTATGTTAGCCGGGGTAGCGGTTGTGGCGCAGTTATAACGCCGTTGAGCGAAGCAACCTGTGGAGAGAGGAGAGAAGAAAACTTCGAGGTTATAGAAATGTGCTGGGCTAGCTTTCGCTAGTCCAGCAGTACGCAAAGAAAAATTATCTGTGCGTTCTGTGCAGGGAGTGAGCTCACCTCAAGTTGAGCAATGGAGCAGCAGAGAAGTCCTGCAAAGAGAGGTAGTTCAGGTGTTTGCGAGGTGAAGGGCAAAAAAGTGGAAGATAGAGTCGCCTAAGTACCTAAAGGGCGGTACCTCTGGTGCGGGGTGACGCCCCCTGTCGTAAAAGGCGTGAATGTATTCCTTCAGGTAATCACGCGGGGGCGCAATTCCCATAGCAAGTATGTTGCACCGAGAGACCGAACTGAAAGGGAACTGAAAGTTATGCACCATAACTCATGTTCCCTGAAGGAAGGGAATGAGGTACAACATACTTGCTATGGGAATTGCGCCCCCGTGCAATTACCTGAAGGAATACACAGGTAGTCCCCGACTTACGAGCGAGTTCTGTCCCTAGGGGGGCGCTCGTAAGTCAAAAATTCGTAAGTAGGATCACATAGTTAAAAAAAAAATTTAACTTTTTTATTTATTTTTATAAATGAATACATGTACAGTACTGGACAGTCACCAAGCACTTAGCCTATCCTAACACAGTTTTTAAAGATGAAGGAATAAGTTGAATTGTCTCCCTTTCACATAAAGGGAGCAAGCTCCCTATGGAGCCTGCAGGGAGGAGGGAGACAATTCAACTGACTCCTTCATCTTTAAAAACTGTGTTAGGATAGGCTAAGTGCTTGGTGACTGTACAGTACTGTACATTTATCTATTTATTAAAAATATACAGTATATACAGTATTTTTATTTTTTATTGTTTTTTATTTATAAATAGATAAATGTACAGTACTGTACAGTCACCAAGCACTTAGCCTATCCTAACACAGTTTTTAAAGATGAAGGAGTCAGTTGAATTGTCTCCCTCCTCCCTGCAGGCTCCATAGGGAGCTTGCTCCCTTTATGTGAAAGGGAGACAATTCAACTTATTCCTTCATCTTTAAAAACTGTGTTAGGATAGGCTAAGTGCTTGGTGACTGTCCAGTACTGTACATGTATTCATTTATAAAATAAATAAAAAAAGTAAAAAAATTAAAAAATATATATATTTTTTTTTATTTTATTTTTTATGAGATGCATGCTCGTAAGTCCGGGACCTCGTAAGTAAGAGCGCTCGTAAGTCGGGACTACCTGTACTCACCCCTTTACGGCAAGGGCATCAACGCCGCGCCAGAGGCCCCAACCTCTGGGTACTTAAGCGGCTGACGCCCATCTATCTTTCTCCAAAATTGCACTTCACCGAGCTTTCAGCATTGAAAGGGCCAGATATGTTGCACCTCGTTCCCTTCCTTCAGGGAACATGAGTTATGGTGCTTGACTTTCAGTTCCCTTTCAGTCTGGTCTCTCGGTAAAACATACTTGCTATGGGAACGTAATCCATTCACGCCCTTGAAATGCTCAGTAAAATATATGCTAGAGGGAACGTCTGACCTTGACCAACAGACATCTCAAGGCTACTTTCTAATGTGTGTTAGAAAGGACAGCCTGAGTGACGTCACACGCAGTAACATCCAAACTGTAATGCTTTGCAAAAGTGTTTAATGACCTCCAGTTAGCACCAGCGCAGATGGCTGCAACTGGTACATCCTTGAACAATGACCAGGAAGTGGCCAAGCCCCGAGTGGAGTGAGCGTGCACTCCAGAGGGCACCTGTTGACCTTTGCTAATGTACACCCTTTTAATGGCCCCAGTCACCCAATGTGAGAGTTGTTGTTTTGATAGGGCCTTCCCTGTAGCAGGTGCTGCAAAGCAGATGAACAGTTGGTTTGTTTTTCTCCATGCATGTAAGTGTGTAAAGCTCTCACGGGGCAGAGAGCCTTCAACCTTTCCTGTTCCTGAGTGAGGACAGGAGCAGGTGGGAAGGAGGAGAGATCAAAGTCTAGACTCCTGTGGTTCAAATTCAAGACATTGGGAGTGTATGCGGGATTAGGTCTTAATGTGACCTTTGACCCGACAGAGGCAAATCTGGTACACATTGGATGTACAGACAATGCATGGAGGTCCCCCACGCATTTTGCCGAGCAAGGAGTGCCAGGAGTAGAGCGGTTTTATAAGATAACAAATCTATCTTAACCTCGCTCAGTGACTCGAGTGGGGGGGTCACAGAGAGCCCCCAGGACCAGGCCAAGATCCCAACCAGGGGTCAGGATCCTGCTGGGTGGTTTTGTCCGAAGCACGTCTTTCATAAATCTTATTATGATTGGATGTGCTCCAGGTGTCCTGTGTCCCTAGCCTTCGTGACAGGCTGAAATAGCTGATAGGAAAACTTTAATCGT
>JBBPBX010092494.1:0-13725 GCA_038048925.1 Garcialebias charrua
GCAGATTTATAGTTGGATTTAATCTTTTGGCCACTCTTTGAGAGTAATCAGTTCGTAGCGTAATGAACTGAGTAATCTCGCAACATTCTTTTCACAGCAATCAGGCTGTTTGTGGAATTCAAACGCAGCCACAGTCGCCTCTGGACATCGTCAAGTTGGTCTTCATAAAAGCTGCAAAATGACTCTGCGTGCTGGTTAACAGCTCACAGTGGATCAGACTTAAATGCAGATTTTAAGTCTTGATCAACAATAAAACACTTCAAGTAAACTGACTCATTTAGATAGTTGTTGGAATTTTTACCCAGGTGAAGGTCGATTACTGGCAGATGAATGCTAAGACATTGTTTGGCGCCAGAAATCCCTTCAGTCTGAGGAGAGGACGCGTCTGTAAGCAAACTAAAGACTATTTTGTAAAATGCATTTGGCAGTTTTACACTATATGACCTGACAGGTTTTTATGCAAACTATACTATCATTTCTATAAGCCATGATTGTCACAGCAGGGCCTTCAGTTATTGCATCCTGACAAAGTCTAATGTTGAAGAAGTCTCTACAGAGACAAGGTTTGATCAAATCTCAACCTCTTGTCTCACAAGTCAGAAACTTGCTGACCAGAAAGAGCTTCCCTGATACAACACCTGATATTTTACAGTCACTAACGAAAGTCTGAACATAACCTTCAACCCAATACTAAACTGAACTAACAGGGACAACCCATCTGAATACAGAATTGGAAAAAGTCCACCCATTCCTGTACCAGGATTACCCAGCATGCCCGTAGCTCACCCAGCCTCTTGCGTTCAAGTGCAACATGTAATTTTCAATAATTCTGACTGAAATGTAACAGTGACATGTAATGAAACTAAAAATGCAGCTGTAATATTTAAAATGGTCAATTTAAGCATACAAGTAATCCCCGACTTACGAGCGCATCGACATACGAGGTTCCGGACTTACGAGCTCACTAACGAACAGTAAATTTGTAAAGAACATACAAAAAATACAGCACTTTTATGTGTTTTTAGATGAAAGTGTGTTAGCTAACCGTTTGGAAACAAGTTTCTGAGCATGTTCATGAACTAGTATGAACGTTTGTGATGAAAAACGAAGTATTCGTAGTAGCGCTAGCATAAATTTTCCGACTTACGACCAAAAATCCGGACTTACGAGCAACACGTGTTTCGGGTTCCGACATACGAGATTTCGTGTTACGAGCACCTCGTAGTAACGGAACGTGCTCGTAAGTCGGGGACCCCCTGTACGTGGAATATTCAACCTTCATCTTTTAGAGTAACTACAATGTCGGTGTGGATGTTAGAATTTAAAGGTTGCAAATGAATGCATCAGAAACCTTCATACGGTCACAACAGATGCCTGCAGGGCCTTCTTGAAGGCTCAGAGCCCAGTGTGTTGGTCCCACCTACATCAACGTTCTGACTGGTTAATTTTCCTGTCAGTTATTAAAAAATTCATACTGCAGAGCCTCTGACTGAGCTCAGCCTTCTCTCCTGACAGTGAAGTCCTGACCAATGAGAAAGAAGCTTCAAACGTGCTTCTGCCTAGAGACAAACATTTAAAAGAATCTGATTGGATAACTGGATTTTCATGAATTCAAAGGTTTCTTGCTCAACCGCAAGTACTTTATAGAAAATAAGATAAATAAGCAACAAAAAACTAATTTGAATACATATATATACAGTATATATTAAATAAAATAAATATTAAATAAAAATTCAAATGTAACATTTCATACTGTATGTGCTAAATGCTAAGGCTTTGAGGATTTTCCTTGAACATAGATAATGTAAACTTAATACTATATTTAAAAAAAAGAATAAAAAACTGTAAATGTGTTTTTTGTTTGTTTGTTTGTTTGTTTGTTTTTGGTCATTCCTTTCACTGTCATTCCTCGCTGTGCACAAAAAGACCTTTACAATACTAACGTCTAAAGGTGATCAAAAAATAGAAACTTTGTTTGATGCAAGGAACAACACTTGAGCTTCAAACCGTCAACATAAAAAAGATGGAAAGTTTCCACCTCAATATGTTGTTCAAAAGTTTAATTTGTGTGCTGCCATGTTGTTTTTTCAGAGCCAGGGTTTCCACACACTGTCATGGAAGGTCTTTAAAGCCTCAAATAACTCATTTCTACCAATTTTTTTTTAAATAATGTATTTGAGCAAATAAAAATAAAAAATATATGTAAAAATCAAGAAAAGTCAACACCTGGAAAAAAAAATTATATTTGTATGTTTTAGTCAAGCAAGAGGATTTAAACCTTTACTGGAGGCAGCCTGCAGGGGGCGCTGGTACAGTTTCTGGTTCCACTTCAGCATTATGTTCCTGTGTCTAATTATTCAAACAAATTCTCAGTTTAAACCCAATAAATTGCTTCTTTTATATTTTTATGAATAATAATCTGTTTTATAACAAACATATGTACAGTATTTAGATTTGTGAAATTGGGTTTAATGTGTAACTTAAACAGTTCAAAAGTAGCTTGCTGTTGAAAAATAGTACAAGCGTTCTCACAATTCAATGGATTTCAATTAAAAGACTTGATTTATTTTTTATTTTAATGACATGTTTGACATGGGTCATCATATTTACTTTAAGCCTCAGCTTCTATTAATTCTCATCTTCACTCAACTAAACTTGCTTATCAGCACGGTTGGCCTCGTTGCTGTTTTAATAATAATAATAATAATAATAATAATAATAATTTGTCACATTTGTCATCTGTGTATGTTCCCATACTTGACAGACGAAATTGGTCTTCTGCATTTAACCCAACCACCACCAGGTGGTGCAGTGAGCAACGTGGTCGCGCTCGGGGAGCTGGGAAAATAGATGTGCAAAGTGCTCTATACTGTACTGTAAATAAATTTGTATGGTATTGAATGAAGTTATGCATCTTTCTCTGTTTAATAGTATACAGTATCTTGATGTCCTTTTTAGATATTGTTTATTTCATTTAACACAAATTACATAAATTATTTAAACTAGACTGCAACTGATTCACCATATTTTCCATATTTTCATTCTTTATCCAACAAAGTGTTTTAATGCAATAACAATCTAAAAAGTTTAAATTGCTGCATAACCTGTATCTGCACATTGCAACTTTTTTCCAACAATTATTGATCTTTTTCAACAATTATTGCTCTTTCAGGCGCTTGTGAACAGTTTATTTTATAAGAAATTCCACCCGTCCTTTATTTTTCCAAACTGGGCCACTGATGAGAAGTTTTCATACTTTGACCATTTTTTCTGATTGTTCTGCTTGTTGTGAAACCTCATGACGCAGATGAGGTCACCTGAATGCATGTGAACTGAAGCTGTGACGGGATCTCTTGACGCCTGTTTTTATTTCATTTATTTCAGTTTTATACTGCAAATTGCATCCACATGGTCGGGTTTGTTAAGGTCATCTGAACTGGCTGCAGAATGTATAACGTCAGCTGTGCTTACAGTCAAAATCTGGAAACACTTTGACTGCACATGTAAATGTTGTTCACTCTTCTCTGAAGCTGGATGCATGAACATCAAACAGGACCAGAACAACAGAAAATACAGACGTTTGTGTCTGAGGTGTACAGTGAAGGTGCAGCTGAGGCTGTGCAGAGCTTCCCCTGTCAAACAGCTTGTTGCACTGATGTGGTGCTTGTGTACCTCTCCCTTTAGGAGCCGGGTTAATGAGGAGCAGGCCGGGCGCTGGGTATGACTGGAAACCCCCCAGCCAGAGGAGCATGGGAAGGGCTGCAGGAAACAAGACACGTCCAACAAGTGTCTCCCGGAGGGCAATGACGTTCACTGCATTTTATAAAACCCTGCATGTCACAGTGACCCAGGCCGAAAGGAATTCAGCGCTGGCTCTTTAGTGGCTCTGAATGTGCACTTTCTTACATCGGCTCATTAAATCCGTCCTTTCTCAGTTACTGAGCAGTTGTTTCTGTTGGGCTGACCAGCCATCTTCAGCTCCAAGTCACAAAGGAAGCTGTTCATGTCACTGACAAGTGGAAGGGGCCCTGACCTCATCGCTGACAGTGTCATCGACCAAATATGTGGGAGTGCAGATACAAGTCAGAGTGCAGGTCCCTATGTGCTAGACTCTCCTTGGATGCAGGAAAAGCCATCAGAACCAGTGCTTTGCTCAGCTCTTTAGTGGCTTCACATCAGAACCAGCTCTTCAGAGTCCGAGCTGATGGGAGAGGTCAGAGCCAAACTAATTGGATGACATGGTGGATTTTGAGGAGCAGTCTGTCATAAAAAACACCAAGTTTCTTGCAAAGTCGTGCAAAAATAGTTTCCAAAAGCCTCAAACACATCAACCCACCTTTTTGTTTGTTTGTTTGTTTGCAAAAGTAGTCTGCTGAATGGGAATCATTAATGTCCCTGACACTTTACCTCTCTGGTGAACAGGATGGCTGTGTCCCAGTAGTCCGGCTGCTTGTCGTTCAGTTTGTTCAGCTTCTTCTGCCACGTGCAGAAGTTACGCAGCGTCATGGCCGCGTTCCCGGACACCTTGGGTCCTTTGTCCTCCTCGTGTATGATGATGATCTTCACCACCGTGATGCTGATGGAGTTGAGGATGCTGGGGTGCCTGTAGAGCCTCGCTGCCACCGCCATCAGAGTCAGCAGGTAGTGCTTCAGCTCGTCTCCGTGGAAATGCGCCATGGACTCGTCCGCCACGACGAGCGTCTCCACGAACCTGGGCACGGAGGCGAACCTCTTGGCTCTCCCCATCCTCCCCATGGTTTCGTTGATGAGCTTGTACTTCTCCAAGGACTGCGCGACCGAGCGGCTCACGTGGTTGTCCACTGCGCACCTGGAGCCGCGCGTCAGCTCCGCGCTGGCTCTGCGCCGGATGGTGTGCGCATTATTACCCCGCGCGCTCCGGGTGCCGTTGTGCGCCGGGCTGATGAAGTACTCCCAGCCCTGGAAGCCGAACGCGCCGTTTAGACCTTTGCAGAGGCTCAAAGCTGCGTAGGAGTCCCCGTCCCCGTTGACATGCCCGGAATAAAAGCACGGGCGCAGGTCCGGGGCGCGCGCGGCGGCGCCCCCCGGGAGCCAGAGCGCGTCCTGGTTGGAGATGGATGAAGGCGCAATGAAGTTAGAATCCTGCCGCAAGTCGATCACTAACTCCTGCTGGAAAGCTTTTAACTTGATGACACATGTTTCATCCCTGATCTCCACGTCGTTGTCAGAACCCCTCCTGTCAGGCAGTCTCACCGGAAAGCAGGTCTCACTCTCCATGCAGCACACGGACCTGAGGAGCGGGAGCGCGAAGCAGAGGACAGTGGTTCTGATCGACATGACTGTGTTTGCATTCAGCAGAGGACGCACGCAGCAGTCATCAAGGTGCATGGAGTGTGGAGCTCAGTGGAAGCAGCAGGACCATGATCCAGTTCTCAGAACAAGGCCGGTCCACTCAGAGGAGACTCCTCCCGGTCATGACCCACTTCCATCTTCCACCTGTGAGGACTGAGTGTGCATGGCCGCTGCCTTCTCGGAACTTTATGTGTGAAAAGATGGAAACCCAATCTCTGTTGCTGCAGGGGGCAGGCGCTCAGTGGAGGCAACTTCTCAGCTGCTGCAACTCGAAACTGTGCAACCACCCGCTCGTGCAACCAGCAGGGCCTGTCATGGTGCGTCACTGCAGAGATGAGTAATCTGCATTTGCACAATGAAAACCTTCTATACCAACTCATAATCTGCACATGCATCAACATCTGGCCCCGTTGTGAAAACTGCACTATCCGTGGGAATTGTTCACGAGATAAATCTTGATATGGCACAAACCATATGTCTGCGTTTTACATCTTGGACGTCCTGCAGGCTGCAGGAATATAAAGCATGCAGTTTGACTGTCACCATTTGTTTGTGCGAAACACACACGACATCTGGTGGACAGGAAGATATAAAAATGTTTAAAATGAGACTGTACAGTACATTCTGTGCAACATCAGTGACGTAAGAAGTACAGAGGTGATGGAAAGTACATTTACTCAAGTTGTGTTGAAGCTTTTAAGTAACATCTGTTGCTTTACACAGGAATTAATTGCATTAAATATTTGCAGATAAAAACTTTGTCATTACAGCTGAAAGTAATAACAGAATGCCTTTTTTAACAGCACATGATGCCACCTAGCAACAACAGCAGCAGCAGCAACAACAACAACAACAACGACAACAACAACAACAAAAAGATTATCCATACTTTGATAAAATATTATACAGACTATTTTTAAATAAAATAAGTTAACACTTTGAGGGATTCAAAATTGTGTTAAATAATGGGTATGTTTTACATGTATTTTTTAAAATCAAATATAAATCTCTATTTCATGCAATGTTATGGACAATATGAATTGATATGAACGTTTTTAAGCTTGATAGAATATGTAGTTACAAAGACTGCATCATTAAACCTGAATTTACCCTAATAATAAAAAATAATGATGATGATGATGATGATGATGATGATGATGATGATGGTGATGGACGGATGGACTCTGTACATAACTAAAATAGTTTATTTATAATATTAGGTCCATTTTCCAACTGACTAACACATTTTACATTTTCTTTACATTTAGATTTCATCTTCTTTCTGCTCCTTTCATTTTATCCTACTTGTATTCTTGTATCTGATTAAACTGTTTTGTATTGTTCTTTTAAAATGAATGAATAAACATCAAATCAAAAAATCAAATTTAAAAAAAATTAAGCAAAGCGACATTTTGTCATAATTAAAGTCCATAAGTTTTCAAAAATTATGTATAGGGCTCAGAATAACGAATTACTGTACCTTTAAATATCCAAATTAATTTTGTTAAAAGACAAAGTTGTTATAATCTTAAGGGGACAGAGATGTTTGTAAAACCACAATTCAGAACTAGTTTGAAGGGACGTTCTACCTCAATCCAGGGAATTAGATTATGGAATGGCTTGGAGAATGTAGTTAAAAATGCCAAGTCACTGTTTACATTTAAGAAAATGATCAAAAGGAATTTGTTGAAAAAATATATATGAATTAGCATAATGTGTATTGTATCAATTATTAGTTATGTATTAGTATATTAGAAAATTAGAAAGAGTTAGTCATTTTGTACTGCTGGTGAAAGATTATTATTGTTTAATCTGATTGTTTGAAAGGGGCAGATATAATAAGATTTATTCTTCTTTCTGCTATACCTTGCATTTTTTTACATTGTGTACGTATCATTAATGGGATTGTCTTGTATTGTTTTTCTTTTGTAAAAAAATGAACAAATTAAAAATAAAAATAAAAACAGGACGTGACCCGCTATATGGCTCTGGACCCGCTGCTCTGTTTTTCATCCCTGAGGACGTTGCTAGGCACGCGACAACCGTTGCTAGGCAAAGGACCTCTGCTTCTGGGCTGTTCAAAGATAAGCCTGTTTTAAATTTGCCAAATTATCCGGTTTTCATTAGTCTATTCCTCTAAAATTCCAGCGTTTAAGTAAATACTTTTCAAATGTAACTCAAATCCGTCAACATGATATTTTTTAATACTTTTGTGATTAGGCAGTTAAACATGCCAGCACTGATGTTTTTGATGCGTTTTCCGTTACAACAAATAAACCGTTTTGCCGCCTCTCAAAAGTTTTTGAAGCTATTAGCATTAACACTTGTTTTTTTGTATTTTAAACTTTTGTAATCTAATTGTACGAGTTTAATGTGTTTGTATCTGGTGATAACAGCGCCAGTGTTGCGGCCGAAGAAATGAATACGTATCACGTATTGGAGTTGGTGGGTGAAGGCTCGTTTGGACGAGTTTACAAGGGAAGAAAAAAGTTTACTGGCCGGGTAAGCTCTCCACACGTGCTTTTCATTCCCTGTGTGTTCATCTATGTGCTAGTCTCACAGTCGGTTGATTTCTCTGCTTAGGTTGTGGCTCTGAAGTTCATGCCCAAAGTGGGTCGGTCTGAAAAGGAGCTGCGAAGTCTCAAAAGGGAAATCGAGATTATGAGGGGTCTTGAACACCCAAACATTGTTCAGCTCTTTGACAGTTTTGAAACTGAAACCGAGGTATGAGTTCAAAATATGCACATCTGATTTCCTAATACCCTGATGCATGCTCAATAATCCAGGTAGAAAAATCTAAAAAAGCTAAGTCTGGTCCTCTGGACATTCAAAAAAACAAAAAAAACAAAACAAAGCAAAAAATTGTAGAAACGTTTCGTCTTTCGTCCGAAAGACTTCCTCAGTCTGAGGTGCTGGGTTCAGCTCAGTCTTATAAATAGCACCCTCTCACAGTGTTACACAACCAGTTGGCTGATGACAGCCTGAAACCAGCTGCTCACATGATCAAGGAGGACCATCAGCCTAACAATGGATCGTTAGCACCCTGATGGTTGTTTGCTATTCACAGAGGGCTGAGTGATACCAGCAATCACAGCATTGTAGGAGGGGGACAGTTGAACCCGGAGGCCTCCACCCCTGTTTAATGATGGGCGGTTTCTTTTCACAAAGATGGCCTCCTTTACTCCTCTCTCAAACCATCGTTCCTCTCTATCAAGGATGTGAACATCTTCATCCCTGAAAGAGTGACCGCTGGCCTGGAGATGAGTGTAGACTGCAGAGTCCTGACCTGATGATGTTGATCTTCTGTGCTGGGCCATCCTTTTGGCCAGTGGCTGTTTAGTTTCCCCGATATAAGACTGATCACAGCCCTCCTGACACTGAACAGCATACACAATGTTACTCTGTTTTTGCCGGGGGACTGGATCTTTGGGATGAACCAGTTTTTGCCGTAATGTATTTTGAGGTTTAAAAGCCACTGGGACGTTGTGTTTAGAAAATAAACGTCTCAATGTCTCTGAAACCCCTGCAACATATGGAATGGCCACTGGTCTGGGTCTGGGTTCCTTCTTTTCACCTGATGGCTGGCTGGAGTCCTGTTTGGGTTTCTTCTCTGCTTTCAGGAAGGCCCAGTTAGGATATCCACATTTCTCTAGAGCCTGTTTTGTGTGTGATTTCTCCTTCTGTCTGGCTCCTGCGTTAGTGGGGACGCTGTCTGCTCTGTGGTACAGAGTCCTGATGACTCCTAACTTGTGCTCCAGAGGGTGATGGGAGTCAAACTGTAAATACTGGTCTGTGTGGGTGGGTTTGCGGTACACCTCAGTTTGCAAATTTCCTCTATCAGAAACTGAGACCTCACAGTCCAAGAAAGCCAACTTGCAGGTTGGCTTTCTTGGACTGTGAGGTCTCAGTTTCTGATAGAGGAAATTTGCAAACTGAGGTGTACCGCAAACCCACCCACACAGACCAGTATTTACAGTTTGACTCCCATCACCCTCTGGAGCACAAGTTAGGAGTCATCAGGACTCTGTACCACAGAGCAGACAGCGTCCCCACTAACGCAGGAGCCAGACAGAAGGAGAAATCACACACAAAACAGGCTCTAGAGAAATGTGGATATCCTAACTGGGCCTTCCTGAAAGCAGAGAAGAAACCCAAACAGGACTCCAGCCAGCCATCAGGTGAAAAGAAGGAACCCAGACCCAGACCAGTGGCCATTCCATATGTTGCAGGGGTTTCAGAGACATTGAGACGTTTATTTTCTAAACACAACGTCCCAGTGGCTTTTAAACCTCAAAATACATTACGGCAAAAACTGGTTCATCCCAAAGATCCAGTCCCCCGGCAAAAACAGAGTAACATTGTGTATGCTGTTCAGTGTCAGGAGGGCTGTGATCAGTCTTATATCGGGGAAACTAAACAGCCACTGGCCAAAAGGATGGCCCAGCACAGAAGATCAACATCATCAGGTCAGGACTCTGCAGTCTACACTCATCTCCAGGCCAGCGGTCACTCTTTCAGGGATGAAGATGTTCACATCCTTGATAGAGAGGAACGATGGTTTGAGAGAGGAGTAAAGGAGGCCATCTTTGTGAAAAGAAACCGCCCATCATTAAACAGGGGTGGAGGCCTCCGAGTTCAACTGTCCCCCTCCTACAATGCTGTGATTGCTGGTATCACTCAGCCCTCTGTGAATAGCAAACAACCATCAGGGTGCTAACGATCCATTGTTAGGCTGATGGTCCTCCTTGATCATGTGAGCAGCTGGTTTCAGGCTGTCATCAGCCAACTGGTTGTGTAACACTGTGAGAGGGTGCTATTTATAAGACTGAGCTGAACCCAGCACCTCAGACTGAGGAAGTCTTTCGGACGAAAGACGAAACGTTTCTACAATTTTTTGCTTTGTTTTGTTTTTTTGTTTTTTTTGAATGTCCAGAGGACCAGACTTAGCTTTTTTAGACTGATTTCCTAATGTGTGTAAAACCTGTTATTTCTGACACAGGTTGTAGTTGTGACGGAGTACGCAGAGGGCCAGCTGTTCCAGATCCTGGAGGATGATGGAAACTTACCAGAGAGCCAGGTATTCACTCCCTGCACAGTTTCACACCTGTCTGCACTGATGGTTAGTGATAAACATTTCATTATTTCCCCCCAAGGTGCAAGAGATCGCCTGCCAGCTGGTCTCAGCTCTGTATTATTTACACTCCCATCGCATTCTCCACCGTGACATGAAACCACAAAATATCCTGTTGGGAAAAACTGGTGTGGTGAAGCTGTGTGACTTTGGGTAGGTTTTTTTTTATTTTTATTTATTCATTTCAAATTTAAAACACAAAAGAAACAATTCCAAAGCATATGGAGAAAGAAAGGAAGAAAAACTGATTTAAAATGAAAGGTAGCAGAAGAAGAATAAAAATTATTATATCTGCCCCTTCTTAAAACAAAAATCTATTCAACAATCAATTCAAACAATGATTATCCATGAACAAAATTAATAACTCGTAACAATAAACAAATATCACATCATGCTGATGCTGATCTGTTTTCTTGTTGCTGTGTTCATCTGTGACCATCTGCTCATACAGACTCATGTTCGTGCTGCTGTTTATAATGATGTTTTTCTACTACATTAGGGCTTAGTGTATTACTAGTTGATGTTTTTCTTAGTTAATCCTAGATGTTATTACTGTTTTTCTCTTGCATTTGTTGTTGGATGTAACTGGGACCCTGTGTACATAATCTCGTTTTCATCACATGTACCACATGCGGTGCAAATGACAATAAAGACTCTCTGACTCTGACAATTGCTGATTTAGTACATTTATAAATTTTCATTTATATATACAGTATATCTATTTAAGAATTTATTCATAATCATTTTCTTAAATATAGACATTGACTTAGCTTTTTTGACATAATTTTCCAAACCATTCCATAAATCTATTCCATGTATTAAAGTAAACCGACCCTTTAAACTGGTTCTAAAAGGTTAAGGCAGTTTCTCTAAAAAAGCTAAGTCTGGTCCTCTGGACATTCAAAAAAACAAAACAAAACAAAGCAAAAAAAACTGTAGAAACGTTTCGTCTTTCGTCCGAAAGTCTGAGGTGCTGGGTTCAGCTCAGTCTTATAAATAGCACCCTCTCACAGTGTTACACAACCAGTTCATGTGAGCAGCTGGTTTCGGCTGTCATCAGCCAACTGGTTGTGTAACACTGTGAGAGGGTGCTATTTATAAGACTGAGCTGAACCCAGCACCTCAGACTGAGGAAGTCTTTCGGACGAAAGACGAAACGTTTCTACATTTTTTTTGCTTTGTTTTGTTTTGTTTTTTTGAATGTCCAGAGGACCAGACTTAGCTTTTTTAGATTTTTCTACCTGGATTATTGAGCATGCATCAGGGTGTTAAGGCAGTTTGTTTCTTTGTTAAAGCATCTGCATTTCCAAAAGCTTCAATTACATCTGAATGTTTTTTGCAGGTTTGCCAGAGCCATGAGCGTTTCCACCTTGGTCCTGACCTCCATCAAAGGAACTCCACTGTACATGTCTCCTGAGCTGGTGGAGGAGAAGCCATACGACCACACAGCTGACCTCTGGTCTCTGGGCTGCATCTTGTATGAACTCCACACGGGGGCGCCTCCGTTCTACACCAACTCCATCTTCCACCTGGTGAAGCTCATCGTGAAGGACCAGGTCAAATGGCCAGACAGCATGAGCCACACCTGCATGGTACAGTACAGCCACTTGTTTTCATAGAACACAATGCAATACACTAATATCAAGCATCTACGATACAAAGTGGTACAAAATATACAAAAAATGAAACTGAATGATAACTAGACGGTGCATAATAAATAAAAAAAATGCAATTAAAAAGAACTCTTTTATTCATATAACTGCAGTTACAGTAGTTGAAAGTTATTTTTGCAAAGGGATGGAAACTTGTTTTAGGTTTAATCATTGTACTTTTGAGGCATCTGAACCGTCTGCCTGAAATCAGGAAGACTAAATAATGCCCAGTTTAATTCACTTAATTTATACCAATTCACAACAAATATTCTCGCAGGAAACAGCACAAAACATTCACATACATTAAAAAAAAATGTTCATTAGTAAAAGTTATTTATCTAAGAAAGCCAGCAGATTGTGTCAAATCTCCACAATTACACTATCACCCAGTTCGAGTAGCACACAGGCGACAGTAGGAAGGAAAAGCTCCCTTTTAACAGCATAGCCAGGCTCAAAATAGACATCTGCCTCAACTGGCTGGAGTAAGAGAAGACAGGAAAGAGACATAAACACTAAATGGCTGGTCCAGGTGCTATTCGTGCAGCGAAAGACTAAGAAAAAAACGGGTTAATACTTGAAATAATAGCAAAAACAAACGTGTTAATGTGACCATGTTGTTGCACAGGCAGGTTGTCAAAATGTTGGAAATACTTTCAAGTATAAAGTCCGCCTGCATGCCCCACCCCCACCAACTGAGAGGGAATTTATAAGATAATAAAACAGCAGTCTTCAGTAGAGCTGTTTTGTAGTTTTGGCTCTTAACATGAGAAATGCAAAAATACATTAGTTACATCATAAGTTGTTTTTGTATAAGCTTTACTATTCTACTAATAATCAAAATTATTGACTGAAAAGTGTCGACTAACAGATGAGGTCAGGCAGGAATCCCCATGGACTATGATGTTTGCAGATGACATTGTGATCTGTGGTGAGAACAGGGAACAGGTGCAAGAGAACTTGGAGAGGTGGAGGTATGGACCTTACCAAGCTCCGCCCACCGGGCCACGTTTCATTGGCTAATACCCATAACACGTCACAGCGCAGCTTCCACGTGCGTGCCGGTCTCACAAAACAAACGCTACGGTAGCGTTTGTGAGACCGGCACCACATGCTACTTACATTGCTAGCTAGCATACGTGCAGATTTTTTCTGCGTCAGGGCTGGAAAAATGCTCCTCCACCGTCAGTGGGGTATCTGTACAGGAGATGTCAGGTACCCTGACCGTATTTGTGGAAGTAAAATTCACCGTTTCCCTATATGTGAAACTGAATGCCTTGCTTGGATCAAAGCTTGTGCACGACCACAAAACTGAACAATTATTTCTTTCACCAGCAGAGAAGGGTTGACCTGCTTTTGAAACCTGCTAGTTAACAACACGCGGTCACGATGAGAGAAAGCCACAGTTCACTGAACGTCCTGGAAGTTGGGAAGAAACAGCTCTGCTAACGCCACATGAGCTAGCTAACACAACGAGCTCTACTGTCGATTTCACCTAAAACTGCACAAAATCGTGACACGAAGGCTGGATTTTAACTAACACACCGAACGGCTGAGCTCGTTAGCCCTCACAAAAGTCGCTGTCGGCGTGTTTAGCAGCTAAAGCAGCAACGG
>JBBPBX010092495.1:0-10642 GCA_038048925.1 Garcialebias charrua
AACTCTGTGAACTGTGAAACAGAAATCCTACACATAAAGGAACTCTTTCACACACGTTTGTGTGATCGTTTTAGAAGAGTTAGAAGCTGTGGAAGCTCACAGTTTGTGTGTAAAGATTTAAAAGAAAAGTAAACGGGACAAGATGTCAGACGTTGGTGAAGTTGCGGCCGTTGGCCAGAAGAGGGAGCCAAAGCCCACAGAACGAGCTGTTGATGAGAAACTCATCAGATTAAAAGGAGCCATAAGAGGCAAGCTGTCACAATTAACAAAAGAGAAGAATAACATTGAAAGATTGAAACAAAATGAATGCAATGTTGATTTCATAGCTAAAGAATCTTTACCAAACTTTGACAAATGCCTGGGAGAGTATAAAAACATTAATGAAGAACTGTGTGAACTGCTAAATGAAGAAGATAAATGCAAAGACCAATATGTGTTCGAGCATAGACATTCTGAGTTTAAACTTTTCATACAAAGCATTATACAATGGATACACGATGTAATATGCCCTCCAGAGGATGATGTTGGTCCACACAACAGTGTTTCAAAGGCTAACTCAGTTATAAGCAGTGCATCACAAGGATCAAGTACAATTTCAACGCGGCTGAGAATTAAAGCAGAACGTGAAGCACTCTTAGCAAGAGCAGCAGCTATGAAAAACATAGAAGCCATTCAACTAGAAGAAGCCCGTCTGAAATTTAGAAAAGAGCAACTAGAAATTGAAACAGAACTTGCTATTTCAGATGCAAAATTAAAGGTGTATGAAGAGTTTGAAGACGCTCAGAAGTCTGAGGTTGATTATTTTCAAGCTACTCCAAAACTCAGAACTGAGCCTGTTCATTCTGCAGGCAAATCAGAAAAACAAGAAACATTCTCAAAGGATGGACAGCAGGCAAATCTCAACCCTCCTGTATCAAAGAGCACTCCAACACATGTCCAGTGTTCTGATGCTTTTTCAGCTGATCTGTTTCAGGTTCTGCAGCAACAAAATCACCATACTGAAATGCTCATAAAACAGCAAGGCTTGTCCCGACTTCCTCAGAGAGAAATTTCAGTATTTACAGGTGACCCCCTTACCTACAGATCCTTCATAAGAGCCTTTGAGCATGCCATTGAGAACCAAACGGATAGCCAACAAGATCGTTTGTATTATCTAGAACAGTTCACAGGCGGAGAACCGCTAGAACTTGTACGTAGTTGTGAGCACATGAAGCCAGACAGAGCTTATAGAGAAGCAAGAGTTTTGCTTGATCGACACTATGGAGATGAGTTAACCATTTCCACAGCATATATCAAAAAGGCTATGGAATGGCCTCAAATAAAACCAGAAGACAGAAAGGGGCTGAATACATTTGCATTATTTCTGATTGGATGTTCCAACACATTGAACGATGTGGACTACATGTGTGAAATGAACAACCCAACAAACATGAAAAGCATATTGTGCAAACTTCCATATAAACTGAAAGAAAAGTGGAGAAGTCATGCTTACAATTTTAAAGAAAGAAAAGGAACACCAGCCAAATTTCCTGATCTTGTAGAGTTCATCTACCAACAAGCAAAGATTGCCAATGATCCGTTATTTGGAGATATTCTTGATGTCACTCCAGGTAGTCAAAGTGGTGCACAAAATAAATTTGACCAAGTTAAAGGCCTTTCAAAGAGAAGCAGTTTTGCTGTGAATATATCTCCTGCTGAAAAGGATGCAACAAAGAGTCAACAGGATGAAACTTCATCATTCAAAACAAGTGCTTTTCAAAGCCCATGTCTTTACTGTAAGAACAGCCATGCTTTGAGTGTTTGCAACAAAATTAAAGAAAAGCCTTCGAAAGACAGAATACAGTTTCTGAAATCACAAGGTCTTTGTTTTGGATGTCTAACTGCAGGTCATCTATATAAAGACTGTAGAAAAAAGGCCTCATGTTCGGACTGTTCTCTTAAGCACCCCACTATTCTACATGTGTTGAAGCAGGATGTTGTGTCAGAAGAAAACAATGTGGATGACAACCCACAAAACACAAGTGAAGTTACAAGTGCTCTTGTGTCTGCTGGTTGTAAAAGTGAAGTCACTGGGGCCGGAGAAAATGACTGCATACTTCCCATTGTACCTGTGCAGATAAGACACAGGAAAAACAGGAAGATCATTAAGACTTATGCATTCCTGGATCAAGGTAGCACAGCAACCTTTTGCACCGAGGATCTTGCGAATAAGTTAAATATTCGTGGGAAAAAGAAAGAAATCCTTCTTCGCACCATGGCACAGGAACAGAAAGTCTGTAGTTATGTTCTTACAGATTTAGAGGTCTGTGGTCTCGATGAAGAAGACTTCATCACGCTGCCAGATGTGTACACTCAACCAGACATCCCTGCAACAAGGGGTAATATACCAAAAGAGCAAGATTTGGAGAGATGGCCTTACCTGAACCAAGTTCATCTTCCCAGACTAGAGTCAAATATTGGACTTCTCATTGGAGCTAATGCTCACCAGGCTATGGAGCCGTGGAAGATTATCAACAGCCAGAATGATGGACCATATGCTGTGAAAACAGCTCTGGGCTGGGTGGTAAATGGACCAGTCAGCAGATGTCAAGTTATGGACTTATGTGTCACTAAAAAACAAGATTTTCTTGTCAATCGTATATCTGTATTGAACATTGAAGACATGCTGGTGAAGCATTACAATGCAGATTTCCCAGAGCAACAGTATGAGGACAAACAAGAACCATCTCAGCAGGATAAGCAGTTCATGCATGCTGTAACTACATCAGCACAGCTCTCAGATGGTCATTATTGCATCAAGCTGCCTCTGAAAGATGACATGAGACCCCTTCCGGCACCAGAGACGGATGAAGAAAAAGACAGAGTCCCAACACCTCCCTCTCCTCCCAAGAAGAAAAAGAGTGAAACAAAGAAACATTGTGCCAACTCAGATGAAGATGATGACGAGCATGTTCATATGAAAAAACACAAAAAGGAGAAGGCAAAGGAGGCAGGAAAGCATAAAGACAAAAGAGAAAAGGAAAAGAAAAAGAAAGCAAAGAAGGATGCTAGTGGTTCAACCAATCTGTTTAAAAAGTTAAACTGTGAGGCCAAAGATCGAGCTCCTCGCAGGTCACCAACTCATCCACCTGCTGTAGAGAAAAGCAGCAGCAAGCCCACAAAGTTAACAGGAAAGACTGAAAAGTTTTCCAAGCCTGTTAAGAAGTCTGCTACACAGAAACCAGACCACGAGAAGACAGAGAGGACCAAGCAACAAGAGGCTTCCAGACCGGGACATAGTTCTGGCTTTAGCCTGGACAGTGACGAACAAGAAGAGGAATGCACGGGAAAAGCACGACCTACAGATGATTTCAGAGAACGAAAGGAGAGGCCTGAGGACGTGCAGCATCCAAGCTGGAAGAAGAAAATATCAGCTGATGATAGGAGGAAGAGGAGAGAGGACAGTGAGCCCAGACTCTACGTGGTCTGTGATGAAGATCAGGAGCCACCATAGAGCTCTGACTAATCTGACAAGAGCCAAGCCACTTTGAGTCTTGGAATGGACCTCAACATGGACTGGATGACTCTGGACGACTTCCAGACGCATCTGAATGGAGAATAAAATTTTTCATTAAGAGACTGTTTTGTAACCAAATTAAGCAAGCTTTTGTTTGATAAGTTACTGAAATATGTATGGCTCCAATTTAAGTTGAGTTAATAATTGATATGTTAATACATAGTCAATTAGGGGCCGGAAAATGTAGGAGCCATATAAAGGATTTAAGTTTAAAAGAAATGTTTATTTTTGTTGCCTGAATTGATTCTGTGAGTTACAGCCAGGTTCTATTGTTTGAAGAAAAATAAGCATTTGGAATTGTATGCTGTTGAAGCTTATGACGTGGTGCCTTCTGATTGGCTGTTGAAATGGGTATAAATAGGACGTAAGCATTCGTTTATTCAGTAGAAGTCTGGCACCCGAAGAGTAACACAGTCTTTTGACCGTCACTTTCTATTTGTTTTGAATCTGTATGCCTTTTTTTGTGTATATTTTTATTAAGTTCAGTAAAGACACAAATATAATCGCTGGATTCAAGACCTCCTTTTTTGAAGAAATGTGTCGCGTATGAAAGAGCTTGAAGGGGCTAGACTAGTGAGAGCTTCTGCACTTACAGTACCTTTTAAATGAGCTTTTACTACTGCAGCCATCCTGGTTTAAATTACATGCATAGCAGCAGCGTGACGGAGGCAGTATCCTCTGTAACTCTGAAAATAATGAGTGTCTTAAGCTGATGTGTGCACACAAGCCAATGGTGCTGCATGCTGGCTTCTGTTTTTTATTTATTTTTATTTTTTTACCTGGCATCGGTTTGGAATATTAGGCAACAAGGGTAAGGTGATACATGTCACCTACTGGAAAAACAAACAAGCTGGAAAAACAAAGTATAATTTTATCTGTCACTGAGCACGTAAAGTTTTTATGCTCCACATTATTTCAGACCCGACAAGAAATAAATATTGACATATTTATATGTACAGCGTAACAGGGCAGGCACAGCATACTGGCAGCAGCCTGTCTGGGTCAGAGCTTTATGTGGGGGTGGAGATGTTTGTTGCATCTTGGACCCCTCTGCATTCTCATCCTTTATTTGCACGCGGCCCACATTGAGCTCGGCTGGCCTTGCTAGGACCTGCAGGGACAGTGGTGCGAGGACATATTAACAGCAGGTCTGCCTGCTTTGTTCTTTAGTCTATTTGCTTTATTTCTTCTTCTGGTGCTTTTGTTGCCATGCACCTCTGCATAAATACATTCTCCATCCAGCACATAAAAATACAGTAAACAACAACAACAACAACAACAACAACAACAACAACAACAACAACAACAACAACAACAACAACAACAACAACAACAAAACGTTCAACATATCGGTGGCATTTTTAGCACATCATTTTACTCATTTCTATATTGATATTCTTTGCTCCATTTTCTCTAGTTTTCTCTTCAACTTCAATGCAACATTGGTAATTTTCTGCAATAGGGAAAAGGAGAGAAATATATGAAAACTGTGCAAACAAATATTGGAGAAAAAAAAAAGCTTTTGAGGTTTTATATTTGTACACCTATATTTAGGAAGTGAAAAAAAAAGTCAAAACAGATGATTAAAAAAAAAACACCTTTAGCTAACACCTCACCTCAAGAGATGCTGCCTTTTACTATTTTTCTGATTTGAATTTCTCCTACATGCTTGGAAATGATGGCTGAAGCAGGCAGTATTTAATTGATTGCAAGCTACAGCACCATTTTCAAAATACTACCAGGTAAAACGAGTTACTGATCTGCATCGGCAAAGACTAATAAGAGCTTTAAAATAAAAGCATGCTCATGGCAAGGCAATTGTTCTAACTTAACATATAATTTAACAGCGGGTTCGGATGTTGTCAGTCCATACAATGGGCGTTATCATCTGTTATCATCCCCATATATAGCGGCGAAACTGTCCAATCTACCTCCTAGCATGTTTAAAAGAACGTTATCAGCATTATAATCGCTGTGAGTAGGCAGCATGTTTCCGTAAACCCGGAAGTACAGTGTTTTTTTCAGCTTATGTAACAGTTTTCCTAAACCTAACCTTAAACCTGACCCAGAGGACCAACCCTAAACCTAACCCCCTTACCCTTGTGCCTAAACCTAACCAAGACCCTAAACCTAACGCTAGAGGCTTCACTCTAAACTTGAACACGTAGCTAAAGACGGAGCCTGCTGTCATAGCTTGTAACGGTGACAACATACCTTTAAACCTCCTAGGAGGTACAGGAGGGGCAATCTGACCGCTACGTATGGGGATGATAATAACTGATAAGGGCCATTTTATGGTTGATAACATCTGAAGCGGGTGCAATTTAAACAGAAAGGGAAATACAGTACTTGGTTCTTAAGTGCAATACATTTAATCCATTACCTACATTGGCTATTTTTTTTGCTGTCTTGAACTATTTTAGTTGAAATAAAAGATTGTCAACCAATACTTTGCATCAGTGTCATGCTGGTATACACTGTTATTCATAGGTTGTCAAAAAGTAAGATTCAGGCTATATTTAAAGAATATGTTCATGACTTTAAATAGTTATTTACCCACAAAGTAATACATTTGTTCTGTCTGTAGATGAGACTATAATTTCAGAGTCAGAGTCAGAGTCAGAGAGAATTTATTGTCATTTGCACCGCATGTAGTACATGTGTTGAAAACGAGATTATGTACACAGGGTCCCAGTTACATCCAGCAACAAATGCAAGAGAAAAACAATAATAACATCTAGGATTAACTAAGAGAGACATCAGCTAGTAATA
The DNA here is from genome assembly GCA_038048925.1 of Garcialebias charrua. Classification (NCBI taxonomy): domain Eukaryota; kingdom Metazoa; phylum Chordata; class Actinopteri; order Cyprinodontiformes; family Rivulidae; genus Garcialebias; species Garcialebias charrua. Next base: position 6,329 of record JBBPBX010092495.1, read on the forward strand.
CACTAAGCCCTAATGTAGTAGAAAAACATCATTATAAACAGCAGCACGAACATGAGCAGATGGTCACAGATGAACGCAGCAACAAGAAACAGATCAGTATCAACATGATGTGACATTTTGCAGTGTTTATTCTTATTATTTATTTATTCATGAGTCTGACAGCCTCAGGGTAGAAGCTGTTCCTCAGTCTAGTGGTTCTACATTTGATGCTCCTCAACCTCCGTCCCGAGGGGAGTGGTGCAAAGAGTGAGTGTGCTGGGTGAGTGAGGTCTTTCATGATGCAGGTGGCTCTTTTTCTGCATCTGGAGGTGTAAATGTCTGTGATGGTGGGGAGACTGACTCCCACAGACTTCTGTGCAGCCTTCACCACTCTTTGTAGAGCTTTCCTCTCTGCAACTGTGCAGCCTCCATGCCACACGTTGATGCTGGAGCACAGGACGCTCTCCACTGCACACCTGTAGAACGAGGTGAGGACTGAGCTTCTCAGACCAGCTCGTCTCAGCCGTCTGAGGAAGTAGAGTCTCTGATGACCTTTCTTGATCAGGCTGGTGGTGTTATTGCTCCAGCTGAGGTTATCATTCAAGTGTACACCCAGGTACTTGTAGCTGGAGACCACCTCCACCGCAGATCCACCTAATAATTTCCTTCATATAGTTTGTCTTGCTCACAGACCGTGCAGTCTGCAGCTCTCAAAACCAGCACTCGAATGTTCAAACTAGATTCAATAATTTGCAGTTTTGTTACAAAACACTTGAGCAACATTTCAGCCAAAATAGTCATAGCTAGTCAACGCATTGTATATTTAATATTAAAGTTGCAGTATGTAGCTTTTTTTATAAACATATTTCTTCTCTCTGTGACTATTTTTTGACAGAGTGATGTTAAACAGGTAATCTTTGAGAAATACTATATTCCTCTGACCTCCACCTCACCCGGTGGTTAAAATAGCATTTATAAAAACCAGAGCGGGCCGTGTTTGACCAGCCAATAAAAACAGAGTTATTTTCATGAACGAGCTTCCCCCGCCCTCCCCCCGCCTCTCCCAGCTGCAGCGCGCAGCAGCCGGGCACGCTCCCGTCTCAAACAGTAGCTGTTTCAAGATGGCGGAGGTGGCGAGAGCTTCGAGTGCTCAAAGGATTGCCAAGCGATGCAGAGTTAGCAACTTTCCTGCTTGAAAAGTAAGTGTCTTTGCTTGAATCATGTGATAGCGCAAATGCCATGTTATTATCTACAACAGGCTAAAACCGTTTTCCGGCCTACAGCTGACGTGATGCTAATGGCAGCAGCTAACTCATTCAACCTCAGTATTGTTTCGATACGTACATTTAGTTATCCTAACTTATTGTATTGTGGATCAGCAAGCAGATATGATGAAAGTACTGTAACTGTGCTGTCTGTGTAAGAGATGCATGATCACAACAACTAGCAATTAGCATATTGTCTGCAGATCATTTGGTGTTCATAATCGAAAAGTCTGTTAGTTCTCCTACACAATAAATGTTGTTGATGCATACATCTCAACCTCTTTGGACGTTTACCTGTATAAAGGGCCTCAAAAATCATTAATTTTTGGAATAAAATCTGTAAAACTTGCGGTGGGGTGGACGAGTTTGCTGCGGACATGAGCCTGCAGTGAAGCAGGATGAAAGGAGAGCATAAAAAGTTCAAATTTTACTTCTAGCAGCAGAACAGGATGGAAGATGGCTGTTTGATGCTATTTTTTAAATCATCCTAAATGCTTTGATATGTTAGATAAATTTGTCATTGTGTGATAAATGTGTTGAAAAGAATATCTGATTATTGTTTGAACTACATTATATGTTTTTATGCAGAGATGATGACTTTGGGGAAGGTCTCAGAAGTGAATTTGGGGAGACTCCCATTCAGGTTTTGGAAACAAGGTAAGTAAGGGGAAACCATATTTATGTCAAGATTATTTTATGGTTTGCACTGCAACTAATATAACTGTGATCATAATATTATTACACAATTTTAAAATGTAGATGGTAAGGTTGTATGTCTAATATTGTTTATGAAATGTATTTCCACCAGATATTACGGTAGGCAGAAACAAAAAACAAAGTTTAATAGTTGTTTTTATATAATCCATCCATCCATCCATTTTCTTCCTCTTATCCGGGGTCGGGTCGCGGGGGTAGCAGCCTAAGTAGGGAGGCCCAGACTTCCCTCTCCCCAGCCACTTGGAGCAGCTCCTCCGGGGGAATCCCAAGGCGTTCCCTGGCCAGCCGAGAAACATAGTCCCTCCAGCGTGTCCTGGGTCTTCCTCTGGGTCTCCTCCCGGTGGGACATGCCCGGAACACCTCACCAGGGAGGCGTCCAGGAGGCATCCTAACCAGATGCCCGAGCCACCTCAACTGGCTCCTCTCGATGTGGAGAAGCAGCGGCTCTACTCCGAGTCCCTCCCGGATGACTGAGCTTCTCACCCTATCTCTAAGGGAGAGTCCAGACACCCTGCGGAGAAAACTCATTTCAGCCGCTTGTATCCGAGATCTTGTTCTTTCGGTCACAACCCAAAGCTCATGACCATAGATGAGGGTGGGAACGTAGATCGATCGGTAAATTGAGAGCTTTGCCTTTTGACTCAGCTCTCTCTTCACCACGACAGACCGGTACAGCGCCCGCTTCACTGCGGACGCTGCACCTATCCGCCTATCGATCTCACGCTCCAGTTTTTATATAATGTATTTCTTTATTGTTATGGCTTTTCTGTGCTGCAATTTTAGTGGACATAAAATTAGAATAATACAGACGCACAATATTGACAATAAATATCTTTGAAGCTTATTTTTTTATTATTTTATTTTTCTAACCGCGTCACAGAAAATGTACAACTTTATAAATTTAAGAATTTTTAAAAAGATGACTTAATTAAAATTCTGTGTTCATGTATAACATACACTTGCACTGAACGTACGTATTTTAGTGCGTGTTAAAAATATGATTTTGTCTATACTTTTGAGTTAGTCTCATTAACTTTTATTGAGAGAATTTATTGTACTGGTTCCCAAGTACATGTTTCTTTATTTCATGATCAAACTTGATTATTGTTGCTTTAATAAAATATGTAATGTGTTTCCTCAGTATCAATGTTAGTTTGTTTTTACGTTTATATTTTTTTTGTTTCAGTATGTCTTCGCTAGACATTACGACGACAATGATGAAAGTGACTTGTTATTGCATGTTCTCTCCGTGCATGCGTGGGTTTTCTCCGGTTTCCTCCCACAGTCCAAAAACATGCATGTTAGACTGATTGGTAACTCTAAATTGACCCTAGGTGTGAGTGAGACAGGTCTCTCTTGTAAATGAGTCCCCGTGGCTCAACGAGGCTAGCCTGTATAAATAAAGGTTGAATGAATGAATGTTCTTCTTCCCCAGGTTGTCAGCGCTGTCCTGTTGATGATGATGGTGGTGGTGGTCCCACAGACAGCAGCAAAGCCACACAGGAAGTCCTTTGAAGGTTTAGCAGAAGAAACGGTCCCTCTGCGTTTGGACCCAAACAATTTAGTTCCCAGCCTAAAAGTCAGTTCTTTGGCCAGCGACTCCATCTCACCGTGGACCTACAAGTGAGGCTTCAGCTCCTCAGTGTGTTGTCCTTCATGAAGCTCAGAGTCCTGTTAACAGTTTTCGTCTCCTCTCTGTCCTCAGCATCTCCAGGGATGACAACATGTTCCCTCATGCGCTGTCGCAGGCTCACTGTTTGCTCAAAACCTGCCTGGACCACCAAGGACTGGAGGACGGGGGCCTGGAGTCCCGTCCCATTCTGCATCAGGTGCTGGTTCTGAGGCGAGTCAAGACGCCAGGGCCAGGCACAGCTACCACTACCGCCTGGAGTCCAAACTCATCTCAGTGGGTTGCACCTGCGTGAGACCGAAGGTGATCAACCAGCACTGAGGACTGACCCATGGAGACCAGATGAAGACCATCTCCACGCGGGGTGTCCTCCAAAGATCTGTGGCAGGGTGTGGCCTTGGGGCAATTTCAATCCCAAAAATCCTCAATTAAAAGAAAAGAACTTTTAAACGAGTTGATGAAGTTTATCAATGAACCTTAATTTTTTTATGTATATATACTGTATATATATATATTCATTCATTCATTCAACCTTTATTTAGTCAGGTAAATCTCATTGAGCCTCGAGGGCTCATTTACATAAGTGACCTGCTACTAACTAAAGAATGATGAACAGCAATGGTAGAATTTCTGTTCATCATTCTACATCATATATATATATATATATATATATATATATATATATATATATATATATATATATATATATATATATATATATAT
>JBBPBX010092496.1:0-13725 GCA_038048925.1 Garcialebias charrua
GATATTTTCCGGATACACATCTGTGATAGATCCTAATGTTGGATATTTTCTGGATACCCATCTGACAGATCCTCATATAGGATATTTTCTGGATACCCATACATAATAAATCCTAGCATATGGATATTTTCCGGATATACATCTGACAGATCCTAGTATTGGATATTGTCTAGATACCCATACTTAAAAAATCCTAGCATTTGGATACTTTCCGGATACACATCTGTGATAGATCCTAATATTGGATATTTTCTGGATACCTATACATAGTAAATCCTAGTATTTGACATTTTCCAGATACACATCTGACAGATCCTCATATTAGATATTTTCTGGATACCCATACATAATAAATCCTAGCATTTGGATATTTCCGGATACACATCTGACAGATCCTAGTATTGGATATTGTCTGGATACCCATACATAAAAAATCCTAGCATTTGGATACTTTCCGGATACACATCTGTGATAGATCCTAATGTTCGATATTTTCTGGATACCCATACATAGTAAATCCTAGTATTTGACATTTTCCGGATACACATCTGACAGATCCTCATATAGGATATTTTTTGGATACCTATACATAATAAATCCTAGCATTTGGATATTTCCGGATACACATCTGACAGATCCTAGTATTGGATATTGTCTGGATACCCATACATAAAAAATCCTAGCATTTGGATAATTTCCGGATACACATCTGTGATAGATCCTAATATTGGATATTTTCTGGATATCCATACATATTAAATCCAAGTATTGGATATTTTCCAGATACACATCTGACAGATCCTAGTATTGGATATTGTCTGGATACCCATACATGAAAAATCCTAGTATAGGATATTTTCCGTATATATATATATATATATATATTATATATATATATATATATATATATATATATATATATATATATATATACTGTTACTCCCAAACTCCCTCCTAAACAATTTAAATTTACATACTGTATACAATATTTTAAATAAACAATCCATACAGCATGTGTTGTTTATGTAAAATATTGTATATATAGTAGTATTAAAATTTAAATTGTTTATTTAAGAAGGGAGTTTGGGAGTAACAGGTGATGAGTGTGATTGCAACCTGGCACGTGTCATGACAAAAGTTGACTGAACTTGAACTATCCTACTTTGCTGTTTTTCACTTATCGCTAGTGGGCGTGTTCCCACCAGCAATACGCATGGTCCAGCGCACCTCATGGTCCCAAACACCTGTGATAAACGAGGGACTATATAAAACTAACAAACCGGTGTGTGTGTTTGTCTTTTTTTTAAAGTAAAAACTAATTTAAATTATTTTCAGAAATGCTGTCTTGAATAATTTTGTAGATGTTGAACAACACTATGCAAAACATTAAAATTTCTTTGTTTAAAAGAGCATTTCTTGTACAGTACTGTAGTTTGTTTTGGGCATGTTTTATGTTTGAGTTTTTTGTTAAATAAGTTCTATTCTATTCACATAATAAATGTTTACTCAGCAGAGGTAAAAAGTAATACTGACAATAATTCACATTAGCTTTAAAGAACCTTGACCAAAAGACATTTTTCATCTTATTTTGTTCACTTCTGCTTAGTTGAGAAAGTCCCAATTGTTCCTTTAGGACTAAGGCATTACCATCTGGTTCCCACTGAAAACCCATTCGGGGCCCGTTAAACCCATACAAAAAGGCCTAATATCTGGGGAGATACAACAGTATGCAAGTTTACGTATCTGCCACATATCCAATATGTTTCTGGTGCTATATGGGGAGATCTCATCTTTAACAGATCTTAGTACAGGATATCCCACGCATACCCATCTGTGATAGATCCTAGTATTGGATATCTTCTGGATACCCATCCATAATAAATCCTAGTATTGGATATTTTCCAGATACCCATACATGAAAAATCCTAGTGTAGGATATTGTCTGGATATGTATATTTAACTGTACACTTGCATATTGTGTGTGTGTGTGTGTGTGTGTGTGTGTGTGTGTATGTGTGTGCATGTGTGTGTGTGTGCAGGGGGTTATGGAGAACAAGATCTGTGAGTTTGGTGGTCCTATCACTGCGTTTAGTTGGAAATCCTAACCCCAATTTGTTAAAATACAAATACCCATAATTCATAGGGAGAACGTAGGACGGACAGGAATCTCATAAATTACGGTCAGGGAGTTATGGAGAACAAGATCTGTGAGTTTGGTGGTCCTATCACTGCGTTTAGGTGGAAATCCTAACCCCAATTTGTCCAAATACAAATACCCATAATTCATAGGGAGAACGTAGGACGGACAGGAATCTCATAAATTGCGGTCAGGGAGTTATGGAGAACAAGATCTGTGAGTTTGGTGGTCCTATCACTGCGTTTAGTTGGAAATCCTAACCCTTGGTCAAAATACCATAATCCAAAAAAAAAGTGTTGGGAAAGTGTTGAAAGTTCCGATCAGCTCTGCAAGGTGCTGGCCAATATCTTTAACACCTCATGCCCTGTAGACAGATCCCGTCTGCCTGAAGACCACACCACAATCATCCCAGTCCAAAAAAGCTCTACAGTGACTGCTCTGAATGACTGTTGGCCAGTGGCCCTCACCCGATAGTCGCTAAATGCTTCGAAAAACTGGTCATGACCCACATCAAAACAACCATCATCAACAAGGACCCTCGAGTATGCATACTGTGAGAACCAATCAACAGAGGATACCATCTCCTCTGTGGTCCACACTGCTCTCACCCACCTGGAACAGAAGGACTCATACACCCATATGCTCTTTGTGGACTTCACATCTGCCTTCAAAATCATGATCCCCCAAACCCTGATGGACAAATTACTAACACTAGGACTAAGCCCCTCCATTTGCAACTGGTTCCTTGACTTCTTAACTAACAGACTTCAGTCAGTGATGATCCACAACTTCTCCTCTTCCACCATAACCCTCAGCACTGGCTCTCCTCAAGGATGTGTGTTGAGCCCTCTCCTGTTCACTCTGCTCACATATGATTGTGCAGATACCCATCCAGGTTGTCATAAAGTTTGCAGCTGATACAGCTGTGGTGGGATGCATCACAAACTATGATGAGTCCAGCTACAAGCAGGAGGTGGAACACCTGGAGAGCTGGTGCAAAGCCTGATCAAGAAAGTTCACCAGAGACTCTATTTCCTCAGGCGGCTGAGACGAGCTGGTCTGAGCAGCTCAGTCCTCACCTCCTTCTACAGGTGTGCAGTGGAGAGCATCCTGTGCTCCAGCATCAATGTGTGGCATAGAGGCTGCACAGCTGCAGAAAGAAAAGCTCTGCAGAGAGTGGTGAAGGCTGCACAGAAGATGTTGGAGTCAGTCTCCCCACCATCACAGACATTTACACCTCCAGATGCAGGAAGAGAGCCACCTGCATCATGAAGGACCACACTCACCCAGCACACACACTTTTTGCCCCACTCCCCTCAGGAAGGATGTTGAGGAGCATTAAGTGTAGAACCACTAGACTGAGGAACAGCTTCTACCCTGAGGCTGTTAGACTCATGAATATCTAACCAGAATGGTCACTGTGAAACATCACATCATATTGCTGCTGATCTGTTTCACGTTGCTGCTGATCTGTTTCATGTTGCTGCTGATCTGTTTCATGTTGCTGCTGATCTGTTTCATGTTGCTACTGATCTGTTCATGTTGCTGCTGATCTGTTTCATGTTTCTGATGCTGCTGATCTGTTTCATGTTGTTGCTGATCTGTTTCATGTTGCTGCTGATCTGTTACATGTTGCTGATCTGTTTCATGTTGCTAATCTGTTCATGTTGCTGCTGATCTGTTACATGTTGCTTATCTGTTTCATGTTGCTAATCTGTTCATGTTGCTGCTGATCTGTTTCATGTTGCTGCTGATCTGTTTCATGTTGCTGATCTGTTCATGTTGCTGCTGATCTGTTACATGTTGCTGATCTGTTCATGTTGCTGCTGATCTGTTACATGTTGCTTATCTGTTTCATGTTGCTAATCTGTTCATGTTGCTGCTGATCTGTTTCATGTTGCTGCTGATCTGTTTCATGTTGCTGATCTGTTCATGTTACTGCTGATCTGTTACATGTTGCTGATCTGTTCATGTTGCTGCTGATCTGTTTCATGTTGCTGCTGATTTGTTTCATGTTGCTGCTGATCTGTTTCATGTTTCTGATGCTGCTGATCTGTTTCATGTTGTTGCTGATCTGTTTCATGTTGCTGATCTGTTTCATGTTGCTGCTGATCTGTTACATGTTGCTGATCTGTTTCATGTTGCTAATCTGTTCATGTTGCTGCTGATCTGTTACATGTTGCTTATCTGTTTCATGTTGCTAATCTGTTCATGTTGCTGCTGATCTGTTTCATGTTGCTGCTGATCTGTTTCATGTTGCTGCTGATCTGTTCATGTTGCTGATCTGTTTCATGTTGCTGATCTGTTTCATGTTGCTGCTGATCTGTTACATGTTGCTGATCTGTTTCATGTTGCTAATCTGTTCATGTTGCTGCTGATCTGTTACATGTTGCTTATCTGTTTCATGTTGCTGATCTGTTCATGTTGCTGCTGATCTGTTTCATGTTGCTGCTGATCTGTTTCATGTTTCTGATGCTGCTGATCTGTTACATGTTGCTTATCTGTTTCATGTTGCTGATCTGTTTCATGTTGCTGCTGATCTGTTTCATGTTGCTGATCTGTTTCATGTTGCTAATCTGTTCATGTTGCTGCTGATCTATTTCATGTTGCTGCTGATCTGTTTCATGTTGCTGATCTGTTTTGTGTTCATCTGCTCATGCAAACTCATGTTCGTGCTGCTCGTTGGAGTATGTTATTCTATATATTAGTGCTTAGTGTATTTTTAGTTGGCGTTTTTCTTAGTTCACATCTTAGAGCTTAGTAATGTTTATTTTATATTTTATTGTTGGATGTAACTGGGATGCAGTGTACATAATCTCGTTTCATCACATGTACTACATGTGGTGTGAATGACAATAAAGACTCTCTGACTCTGACTTTTGTTATGTACAGTACATGCATCCCAGGTAATGCTAAATGCTGGTGATAGGTGCTGGCTGCTGGGTGGGCTATAGTACAAAGGAGGCATACTTGAATGACATTCTTTGGGGGGTGGGGTCATCAAACCATAATAACAGGAGCTTCATTGAAGTCCCTCTAGGCTCCATTGAGAGCAAGTTGTTTTTGTGAGACAGAGAGTGAGAACCTGGAACATATTTTCTTTGATTACAGGGTAGTTCAACAATTTTGGCTTGATTTTAAAATGTGGATCCAATCCAAAGGGATTCAGCTACTTACTCTCACTTTAAAAGAAATCAAATTTGGGTTAATTAATACAAATGGAAATAATTAATATGCTATCAATAATTTGATTATATTAGCTAAACACTATGTTCATAAATGTCATTTTTTTAATGTAAACCTAATGTGAACCACTGGAAGAATGTCCTATGCAAAATCTTTAATATGTAAATGAAAAAATAGCTGGAAAAATTCTTAGTTTCTTAGCTGATTTTAATTTCCTCATATATTTTTTTTAACGTAATTTTTTTATTTTATTGCTCTTTATTTGTTTTATTTACACTATATTATGAATCACCTTTTGTAACTGTTGGTACTTTTTTGTTTTGTCATCATATCCCGACCAGTCCAGGTACTCTGTTTGTCCTCACCCCCTCCTCCTCTCTTCCCCCTCTCCTCCCTTCCCAGCTCTGGGTGAGAGCATTTTGCGGGGGTTATCACATTTTAAATAAGCTTAAATGTTGAGGACAATTGGTTGTAATTTTTCTCAGTACATTACCTTACTTGTCAGTAAATATTATTACTTACTGTTTTTGCATAACGTGTAGTCACGAAAACAAGGTACTATAAGAAAGTGGAGCGGTCCACCCCCTTCTTTTTTTTTACTAGTGGTATGTCCCTACCTCACAACCTCTTCCGGATTTCATCATGCTGCTGGTTTTTTGCAATGTGCGTCTGACTGAACCCTGGAATTGAATGCTACTCTGAGCACCTCTGCAGTAAGTTGGGTGATTTAATCTTATCTATGTTTATTTAAAAATACCTACGTTGTTTTGTACGTATGTCGCAGTTTAATATAAGTCAACTAACATAAAAATTCATGAATATTGGCGTGTACTTATTAATTTAGCTCCGTTTACAAATAGAAACTGAACCGTACAGTTTCGGTGTATGTTGTCAGACCTATTCGTTAACATTTCGCTGTGTTTCGAAACTTTTCAAGTGTTATTTTAATCTTTTGTCAACCCGGGCAAATTCAAACGGGCCAATCGAGCGTTGCTACTGACTGACGTTGTGCGTGTTAACCAATCAAAAGCGTACATGGGGGGGGGGGTTCGCACAACGTGATTCAGTAACAATGCGCGATTAGTCCGTTTAAAAACAGACCAATCGCGTGCTGTTACTGAATCACGTGGTGCGAGTCAGCAAATCAAAACCGTGCATATTGGGTGACTCATGCCAAAACAGGAAAAATTGTAATATATAATCATTTTTCAATGTTTTATTTGTTCTTACAACCTTTTTATATTGATTCTTATCTTTTTGTAACTGTTCAGCACTTTGTTTGAAAGCGCTTTATAAATAAAATTATTATTTATTAAAGTTTGGTTGTGCATTTTGTAAAGTCTCAGACTGTATTGGTCCTGGTATAGTTATAATTAGACATTTAGTTAGGCTAATATTTCATAATGAACAATAACAATATTATAGTATAATTAACTTGCTTGATTTTGATCCAAATCTACAATTATTCAATGTTTCAGCTTTTTTCAATGCAGCATATTAATCCCCCATCTCTTTTTTTTCTTCTTTTTTTCAGAATCACATACCAGTTTCAAGACAACAGCATTGAAAAAAGGTAAGATGTAGGAAGTTGTTACTCCTTCATTCTGGCTCATTATTGTCCAAAAATACTACTGTATCCTGATAAACTGCATCTGGATAAAGTGAATTTAATTGTGGTTGGATCAGAAGAGTAAATAGTTACCATTCTGACACCACATTAGTTTGTACACAATCCATCACTGCTGCATGCCTTTAAAAAAAATATTATTATTATTATTTTTTTTGGGGGGGAGATCACCTCCCAATAAATGTATTTTGGAAAATATTTTACTTTTGATACTTAAAGTGCGACTAAACCCCTGTGGATCGGTAACTCCTCCTTCCAAAATCTCCCTGAAAATGGGCGTGTCGAGAGACAAGGAGGGGTGGAGGTAGAGTTGTGCTTTTGTTCACGCCTCCACCTGCAACAGCCTAAAACAAATTAAACCTCTAGACAACATACACCAAGCAACAACAAAGAATAAACATGTAGATGTATTTATCCATTCCACCCATTCCATCCAAAACCAAAGGCCTAAAGAAATGAAAATGAAAAGAAAAATAAAACCGCTTGTCAGGAGTGAAATGCAGCATTTCCATATAAGGTATGCACTTCTCACCTCTGCAGGGGATTGGCTCTGCTTGAACCACCTGTGTGACATCACACATGAGCAGACATGTCACACATGAGCATTTGCACAAATAAGAAAATTAAGGTGTAATCCACCAGTTCAACCCATAGAACTACCGTAAACACATTTTTAGGCCAAATATTGCCAAATATTGCCAATTTACACAGATATGCACAATTATGTGAGAATAAACACAGCCATAGTGCTAGATAACATTTTAAACACATTCTAGGGAGTTTATCAGCTAAAAAAAGTTAATTTTGGGTTTAGTCGCACTTTAAGTACAAAATAAATAAGATACTTTAGGACTTTTACTCCAGTAATATTCTTACAGGAGACTTTAACTTTTACCAAAGTAATTTTATGATAAGGTACTTGTACTTTTACAAAAGTATTACTTTGAGGTACTTTATACAACACTAATTAACAATTTGTACGGGTATACAATGTTGCTTAAAAGCTAAACATCACACAAAGCCCCCAGAGACTGGTTTCCATTGTGGTCCTGTGTATTCTATTCATCTGAGTTCTATCCTGATTAAATACAGAAAATGCCCTTTCTGTTAACAAACTGTTCCCTGTTGAACAAACACTAACATTTCTAACCAAAATAAAATCAACATCAATTATGCGCAGACACATGCTCCAACCTTTCAAAATGTATGCAAAGATGAAGTTGTATGAATGTTTGTGTTTTACAGATGGAACCACACAGATGACAGCAATGAAGAGCAGCTTTTGAAAGGCAAGTCTGTTGGACATTCCTCACTGTGTCATTAGCAGGTTATTTTTGTTTCTAATTTAATGATTTCAACTTTTCTTCTAAAGACCTTGCCATCCACAAGATGACTTCAGTGCTCACTGAAGTACTTGTGGTGGTGAAGGATCTGTCCAGAGATGTGCAGTTCATCAAGAACAAGTTGAGAGAGGGCAACATGACAAGGTGGTATCCGGGGACCAGCCACCAACTTATACATTCCCTGTCCAGCTGCCAGTCACCAGTGAACAAGACTTCATGGGGTGGAGTCATTACTGATGGAAGAATCAGTTCGTCAAAAGATGGTAATTTATTTGATAGACTGAACTGCATTCATTTATTAAATGTAGACCATTTCAATGTGGTCTGGCTCATTTTTCCTCAAGGAAAAATATGTTAAGCTCTCTAGGCACTTGAGCACAAATTCTTATCTAAAAGTTCAAAATGTGCCACAGAACATCTGCTATTAATGAAATGTTTTGAAATTGTTCAAATACTGTATATCAGGGATGTCCAAAGTGTGGCCCGAGGGCCATTTGTGGCCCCTGAAACGATTTTGTGTGGCCCCTGACTTCAGATCAAGAATTATACTTTACAAATTTGTCCCCCTGGCACAGGTGTTTGATGTAGATGGAGAAATTCTATTTGTTATTTGGGCAAATTTATCACAAAGTAAAATCTTATAATTAAAAATATTGGGAACAATAACAATTATTTGTCTTTAAATAACAAAACTCTTAGCTTTTTCTAAATCTATCTAGTGACTTCTACTCAAAAGCTGATTTTGCTTCACTCCAATCTGCTTTAAATTATAGAATAATGTTCCTCATGTACAGCACTTTGTGTCAGCGGCCATTGTTTTAATGCACTTTATTAAAAAAAGTTGATTTGGGGTGCACCGTGTCTACATTTGGCTTTGATCTTCCTCTAAAATCACAGAGTTCTCTGAGTCAGCTTCAGGTGCTTGTAGTTAATCTTAAATATCTTCTAAATTGAACCAGGTGTTTCAATGCCTTAACATCACACAACAATTACAGTGGAGAAACTTGTCAGTTTGGTAAAAAAAAAAAGTTAAAGTAATTTTTATTTATTTTTTTCTGTGCAGAGATATTCTTGTGCTATATTTTTTAAATGAATATATCCAAAGCTCCTCAGTTGAAAACACTAAAATGGTAGAAAAGATGTTTAAAAACCTCTTTCCTCAGAAGGACACAACACAACACTGCATATTTGGTGAGCTTCCTCCCCTGCAAATTACTTTATAGACTGCTGGTGATTGAGAATACAGGTAGTCCCCGACTTACGAGCGAGTTCCGTTACAACGAGGTGCTCGTAAGATGAAAATTTGTAAGTTGAAACACGAAGCACAAGTTCTCGTAAGTCCGGAATTTCGCTCGTAAGTTGGAACGGTTTTGCTAGTGCGACTACAAACACTCGTTTTTCATCGAAAAACTGCTTACTAGTGCATAAAAATGATCGGAAACGTGTGTCCACATGTTTAGCTAACGAACTGTGGTGAAAAAACACAGAAAAACTCGGTATTTTTTGCGTTTTTTCCAAAAATTCGCCAGCTCGTAAGTCTGGAACCTCGTAAGTAAGAGCGCTCGTAAGTCGGGGACTACCTGTATAATTATGCTCTTAGTGTGCCATATAGTAAAAAATTCTTTTGAATTTCTAAAATGTATTGCATCTTGTCTTTCATGCCTCTTCTGTATGAAATGCAAAAAAAAAAAGGATTAATTTTGAATAAAGAAAATGTGAAAGTGCAAGCTATAAGAAATAATCAAAGGACAATGTTCTTGGTGAGCTTAATAGGTGCATGGATATGTTGTCAAGATCGAGTCAAACTAGACATTTGCTTCTCTTTCCAGTTCAGTCTAATTGGATGCTGAGCATTTAATTTTAAAAAATCGCACCCGTGTGAAGTGAGTGCTGCTCTCATCACTGTACCTCATCAAACGTCATCTCATTATGGCCAATGACATTTTGCATCCTCACACAATATTTGTTTATACAAACACTCAAATTTGTCATATTCAGTGGGAATGTGTGGGACAGTTTGTGCACACACCAAAAGCAGAACATGGGAGATAGCACCTCTCAAAAAAAAAAAAGAGGGGAGGGGGGTATACAATTTTATCAAATATACACCATCTTCCTCACTCTTATTTTTGTGTCTTTCAGCTGCTGCTCGGCAGTTTGACCCAAAGCTAACTGACAAGGACTACAGCGGAACTGTCAAGAAGTGGCTTCGTTATGCGCCAGACCGGGAGGGGGGCATCCCAAGGAACCAAAGTGATCCAAACCCAAGCCAAACGTGTCAAACCTAGTCTGAAAAAGCTAAGTCTGGTCCTCTGGACATACAAAAAACAAAGCAAAAAAAAAACTGTAGAAACGTTTCGTCTTTCGTCCGAAAGACTTCCTCAGTCTGAGCTGCTGTATTCAGCTCAGTCTTATACCATACCATACCATTTTATTTATAAAGCACTTTAAACAGGAACAAGTCCACACAAAGTGCTGATATAAATAGCACCCTCCCACAGTGGATCAACCAGTTGGCTGATGACAGCCTGAAACCAGCTGCTCACATGAGCAAGGAGGACCATCAGCCTGACGATGGATCGTTAACACCCTGATGGTTGTTTGCTATTCACAGAGGGCTGAGTGATACTGGCAATAACAGCATTGTAAGTGGGGGACAGTTGAACCCAGAGGCCTCCACCTCCGTTTAATGATGGACGGTTTCTTTTCACAAAGATGGCCTCCTTTACTCCTCTCTCAAACCATTGTTCCTCTCTATCAAGGATGTGAACATCTTCATCCCTGAAAGAGTGACCGCTGGCCTGGAGATGAGTGTAGACTGCAGAGTCCTGACCTGATGATGTTGATCTTCTGTGCTGGGCCATCCTTTTGGCCAGTGGCTGTTTAGTTTCCCCAATGTAAGACTGATCACAGCCCTCCTGACACTGAACAGCATACACAATATTACTCTGTTTGTGCCGGGGGACTGGATCTTTGGGATGAACCAGTCTTTGCCGTAATGTATTTTGGGGTTTAAAAGCCACTGGGTGGCTTGTATACCCCCCTCCCAGTGGCTTTTAAACCCCAAAATACATTACGGCAAAGACTGGTTCATCCCAAAGATCCAGTCCCCCGGCACAAACAGAGTAATATTGTGTATGCTGTTCAGTGTCAGGAGGGCTGTGATCAGTCTTATATCGGGGAAACTAAACAGCCACTGGCCAAAAGGATGGCCCAGCACAGAAGATCAACATCATCAGGTCAGGACTCTGCAGTCTACACTCATCTCCAGGCCAGCGGTCACTCTTTCAGGGATGAAGATGTTCACATCCTTGATAAAGAGGAACGATGGTTTGAGAGAGGAATAAAGGAGGCCATCTTTGTGAAAAGAAACCGTCCATCATTAAACGGAGGTGGAGGCCTCTGGGTTCAACTGTCCCCCACTTACAATGCTGTTATTGCCAGTATCACTCAGCCCTCTGTGAATAGCAAACAACCATCAGGGTGTTAACGATCCATCGTTAGGCTGATGGTCCTCCTTGCTCATGTGAGCAGCTGGTTTCAGGCTGTCATCAGCCAACTGGTTGATCCACTGTGGGAGGGTGCTATTTATAAGACTGAGCTGAATACAGCTTCTCAGACTGAGGAAGTCTTTCGGACGAAAGACGAAACGTTTCTACAGTTTTTTTTTGCTTTATTTTTTATTTTTTGAATGTCCAGAGGACCAGACTTAGCTTTTTTAGATTTTTCTACCTGGATTATTGAGCATGCATCAGGGTGTCAAACCTAGGTTACCCCAACACACGCTGTTTCCCTTGTTCTTCGAGTACAAGTCTTAACCTCATGGACGCTGTTATTACATGAACATTAGACTTTTCTGTCAGTTAAAAAGGAGTCAAATATGTTGACAAATACCTTCTTTACTGAGCTCCACGATTGCCTACAAAGTTAAGAGGATGGAGGATTTTGCGAGAGAGGAGCGCCTCTGACTCATTTGCTGAGCTTCAGAACAAAGTCCATCGCAGAGTGCCCAGTGAGAAATGCAACCCAGGCTGCCTTGAGCACCTTCTTCTTCTGGCTCTTCCCTTTTCAGGGGTCACCACAGCGAGTCATCCTCCTCCACCTCACTCTGTCCTCTGCATCCTCTGTTCTCACTCCAACTACCTTCATGTCCTCTCTAACTGCATCCATACATCTCCTCTTCTTCTCCTCTTTGTGTGTGCGTGTGTGTGTGTGTGTGGGGGGGGGCGGGTGTTAATAAAAAAATTAATTTAAAGTCATGGTCAGTTTTTTTTATGTCTGTTTGCATTACCGTAGTAGTTCTGAAGATACAAACCACTGTGTATTTACTAGACTGCTTTTGGTCCAGCTTGTGATTTGTACATCATGATGTTGGTACATAAATCAAAATTAAAGACTAATGTTGATGTAGAAAACTGGGTGATGTTAAAATGTAAAAATGTTAGAAGCCAACTATTTGTATTGCAGATTTAAAACAAATGTAGTTATATAAAGTGCTTCACATATTAAAAATAAAAAAATAAATGGAGGGTTAGGGTAAAAAAAACAACTACCAGTAACCATTGGTGTTATTTTACATGGTCTACCTACATGCAAAACCTGTATTTTCAGGCAGAGTATATCATATTCCCAAATATGCATGAATTTGCATAAATGAAATCTGTTAATATACGACTGACATCTGCAACGTGATCCGTCAAAGATCTGCTGGAAATCTGAGGAATCGCATACATCCAGATACTTCACAGATAAAAATCCTTAAATATACGACTGACATCTGCAACCTGATCCGTCAAAGATCTGCTGGAAATCTGAGGAATCGCATACCTCCAGGTACTTCACAGATAAAAATCCTTAAATATACGACTGACATCTGCAACCTGATCCGTCAAAGATCTGCTGGAAATCTGAGGAATCGCATACCTCCAGGTACTTCACAGATAAAAATCCTTAAATATACGACTGACATCTGCAACCTGATCCGTCAAAGATCTGCTGGAAATCTGAGGAATCGCATACCTCCAGGTACTTCACAGATAAAAATCCTTAAATATACGACTGACATCTGCAACCTGATCCGTCAAAGATCTGCTGGAAATCTGAGGAATCGCATACCTCCAGGTACTTAACAGATAGAAATCCGTAAATATACGACTGACATCTGTCACGTATACGTAAATATAAACCAATCATACGTCATATATGCGGCAAGTATCCGAAGAGATGTAAGCAGTAATCCCGAGGGATAACAGAGCCACATATTTCTGGATCTGCAGCAGATAAAGTATCCGGATTTTGGGATTTTTTAAGGATCAATAAAGTTCGGATCTGTTCGTATCCGGGAATATCCGAAACTGGATTTTCCGAGGATGCGATACGGAAATTCCCGGAAATTGTCCGTATATGTGAAGGATGCGGAGATATACCACATC
>JBBPBX010092497.1:0-13725 GCA_038048925.1 Garcialebias charrua
GTCACATGTTGAGACAGGTCACATGATGAGACAGGTCACATGATGAGACAGGTCACATGATGAGACAGGTCACATGGAGAGACAGGTCACATGTAAAGACAGGTCACATGGAGAGACAGGTCACATGTAAAGTGATGAGACAGGTCACATGTAAAGACAGGTCACATGTAAAGACAGGTCACATGTAAAGACAGGTCACATGATGAGACAGGTCACATGGAGAGACAGGTCACATGGAGAGACAGGTCACATGATGAGACAGGTCACATGATGAGACAGGTCACATGTTGAGACAGGTCACATGTTGAGACAGGTCACATGATGAGACAGGTCACATGTTGAGACAGGTCACATGTTGAGACAGGTCACATGATGAGACAGGTCACATGTTGAGACAGGTCACATGATGAGACAGGTCACATGATGAGACAGGTCACATGTTGAGACAGGTCACATGATGAGACAGGTCACATGATGAGACAGGTCACATGATGAGACAGGTCACATGATGAGACAGGTCACATGTTGAGACAGGTCACATGTTGAGACAGGTCACATGGAGAGACAGGTCACATGATGAGACAGGTCACATGATGAGACAGGTCACATGATGAGACAGGTCACATGGAGAGACAGGTCACATGATGAGACAGGTCACATGATGAGACAGGTCACATGATGAGACAGGTCACATGATGAGACAGGTCACATGATGAGACAGGTCACATGATGAGACAGGTCACATGATGAGACAGGTCACATGATGAGACAGGTCACATGATGAGACAGGTCACATGATGAGACAGGTCACATGATGAGACAGGTCACATGATGAGACAGGTCACATGATGAGACAGGTCACATGGAGAGACAGGTCACATGGAGAGACAGGTCACATGATGAGACAGGTCACATGATGAGACAGGTCACATGATGAGACAGGTCACATGGAGAGACAGGTCACATGGAGAGACAGGTCACATGATGAGACAGGTCACATGATGAGACAGGTCACATGATGAGACAGGTCACATGATGAGACAGGTCACATGATGAGACAGGTCACATGGAGAGACAGGTCACATGATGAGACAGGTCACATGATGAGACAGGTCACATGATGAGACAGGTCACATGGAGAGACAGGTCACATGAAGAGACAGGTCACATGATGAGACAGGTCACATGAAGAGACAGGTCACATGAAGAGACAGGTCACATGATGAGACAGGTCACATGATGAGACAGGTCACATGATGAGACAGGTCACATGATGAGACAGGTCACATGATGAGACAGGTCACATGATGAGACAGGTCACATGAGACAGGTCACATGAAGAGACAGGTCACATGAAGAGACAGGTCACATGATGAGACAGGTCACATGATGAGACAGGTCACATGATGAGACAGGTCACATGATGAGACAGGTCACATGTTGAGACAGGTCACATGTTGAGACAGGTCACATGATGAGACAGGTCACATGATGAGACAGGTCACATGATGAGACAGGTCACATGTGAGACAGGTCACATGATGAGACAGGTCACATGATGAGACAGGTCACATGATGAGACAGGTCACATGAAGAGACAGGTCACATGGAGAGACAGGTCACATGGAGAGACAGGTCACATGAAGAGACAGGTCACATGAAGAGACAGGTCACATGATGAGACAGGTCACATGGAGAGACAGGTCACATGATGAGACAGGTCACATGATGAGACAGGTCACATGTTGAGACAGGTCACATGTTGAGACAGGTCACATGTTGAGACAGGTCACATGTTGAGACAGGTCACATGTTGAGACAGGTCACATGTTGAGACAGGTCACATGTTGAGACAGGTCACATGTTGAGACAGGTCACATGTTGAGACAGGTCACATGATGAGACAGGTCACATGTTGAGACAGGTCACATGATGAGACAGGTCACATGGAGAGACAGGTCACATGATGAGACAGGTCACATGATGAGACAGGTCACATGTTGAGACAGGTCACATGATGAGACAGGTCACATGGAGAGACAGGTCACATGATGAGACAGGTCACATGATGAGACAGGTCACATGGAGAGACAGGTCACATGTTGAGACAGGTCACATGGAGAGACAGGTCACATGAAGAGACAGGTCACATGATGAGACAGGTCACATGATGAGACAGGTCACATGATGAGACAGGTCACATGATGAGACAGGTCACATGGAGAGACAGGTCACATGATGAGACAGGTCACATGAAGAGACAGGTCACATGATGAGACAGGTCACATGATGAGACAGGTCACATGATGAGACAGGTCACATGATGAGACAGGTCACATGGAGAGACAGGTCACATGATGAGACAGGTCACATGGAGAGACAGGTCACATGATGAGACAGGTCACATGATGAGACAGGTCACATGAAGAGACAGGTCACATGATGAGACAGGTCACATGATGAGACAGGTCACATGATGAGACAGGTCACATGGAGAGACAGGTCACATGATGAGACAGGTCACATGAAGAGACAGGTCACATGAAGAGACAGGTCACATGATGAGACAGGTCACATGATGAGACAGGTCACATGATGAGACAGGTCACATGATGAGACAGGTCACATGGAGAGACAGGTCACATGATGAGACAGGTCACATGATGAGACAGGTCACATGATGAGACAGGTCACATGATGAGACAGGTCACATGATGAGACAGGTCACATGAGAGACAGGTCACATGGAGAGACAGGTCACATGTAAGACAGGTCACATGATGAGACAGGTCACATGATGAGACAGGTCACATGATGAGACAGGTCACATGATGAGACAGGTCACATGATGAGACAGGTCACATGATGAGACAGGTCACATGTTGAGACAGGTCACATGAGACAGGTCACATGTTGAGACAGGTCACATGATGAGACAGGTCACATGATGAGACAGGTCACATGATGAGACAGGTCACATGATGAGACAGGTCACATGGAGAGACAGGTCACATGATGAGACAGGTCACATGATGAGACAGGTCACATGTGAGACAGGTCACATGGAGAGACAGGTCACATGATGAGACAGGTCACATGATGAGACAGGTCACATGATGAGACAGGTCACATGATGAGACAGGTCACATGATGAGACAGGTCACATGATGAGACAGGTCACATGATGAGACAGGTCACATGGAGAGACAGGTCACATGATGAGACAGGTCACATGGAGAGACAGGTCACATGATGAGACAGGTCACATGTAAAGACAGGTCACATGAAAAGACAGGTCACATGAAAAGACAGGTCACATGATGAGACAGGTCACATGGAGAGACAGGTCACATGGAGAGACAGGTCACATGATGAGACAGGTCACATGATGAGACAGGTCACATGTTGAGACAGGTCACATGTTGAGACAGGTCACATGATGAGACAGGTCACATGATGAGACAGGTCACATGATGAGACAGGTCACATGATGAGACAGGTCACATGGAGAGACAGGTCACATGATGAGACAGGTCACATGATGAGACAGGTCACATGGAGAGACAGGTCACATGGTGAGACAGGTCACATGATGAGACAGGTCACATGATGAGACAGGTCACATGATGAGACAGGTCACATGATGAGACAGGTCACATGTTGAGACAGGTCACATGGAGAGACAGGTCACATGATGAGACAGGTCACATGATGAGACAGGTCACATGTTGAGACAGGTCACATGTTGAGACAGGTCACATGTTGAGACAGGTCACATGTTGAGACAGGTCACATGATGAGACAGGTCACATGATGAGACAGGTCACATGTTGAGACAGGTCACATGTTGAGACAGGTCACATGATGAGACAGGTCACATGTTGAGACAGGTCACATGATGAGACAGGTCACATGGAGAGACAGGTCACATGGAGAGACAGGTCACATGGAGAGACAGGTCACATGTAAAGACAGGTCACATGGAGAGACAGGTCACATGATGAGACAGGTCACATGATGAGACAGGTCACATGATGAGACAGGTCACATGATGAGACAGGTCACATGTTGAGACAGGTCACATGATGAGACAGGTCACATGTTGAGACAGGTCACATGTTGAGACAGGTCACATGTTGAGACAGGTCACATGTTGAGACAGGTCACATGTTGAGACAGGTCACATGTTGAGACAGGTCACATGTTGAGACAGGTCACATGATGAGACAGGTCACATGTTGAGACAGGTCACATGTTGAGACAGGTCACATGGAGAGACAGGTCACATGATGAGACAGGTCACATGATGAGACAGGTCACATGGAGAGACAGGTCACATGATGAGACAGGTCACATGATGAGACAGGTCACATGGAGACAGGTCACATGATGAGACAGGTCACATGGAGAGACAGGTCACATGGAGAGACAGGTCACATGATGAGACAGGTCACATGATGAGACAGGTCACATGATGAGACAGGTCACATGATGAGACAGGTCACATGGAGAGACAGGTCACATGATGAGACAGGTCACATGGAGAGACAGGTCACATGATGAGACAGGTCACATGATGAGACAGGTCACATGATGAGACAGGTCACATGATGAGACAGGTCACATGGAGAGACAGGTCACATGATGAGACAGGTCACATGGAGAGACAGGTCACATGATGAGACAGGTCACATGATGAGACAGGTCACATGATGAGACAGGTCACATGATGAGACAGGTCACATGATGAGACAGGTCACATGATGAGACAGGTCACATGGAGAGACAGGTCACATGATGAGACAGGTCACATGGAGAGACAGGTCACATGGAGAGACAGGTCACATGATGAGACAGGTCACATGATGAGACAGGTCACATGATGAGACAGGTCACATGATGAGACAGGTCACATGATGAGACAGGTCACATGATGAGACAGGTCACATGATGAGACAGGTCACATGGAGAGACAGGTCACATGATGAGACAGGTCACATGATGAGACAGGTCACATGATGAGACAGGTCACATGTGAGACAGGTCACATGATGAGACAGGTCACATGATGAGACAGGTCACATGATGAGACAGGTCACATGTTGAGACAGGTCACATGATGAGACAGGTCACATGGAGAGACAGGTCACATGTGAGACAGGTCACATGATGAGACAGGTCACATGATGAGACAGGTCACATGATGAGACAGGTCACATGATGAGACAGGTCACATGATGAGACAGGTCACATGGAGAGACAGGTCACATGTAAAGACAGGTCACATGTTGAGACAGGTCACATGATGAGACAGGTCCCATGATGAGACAGGTCACATGATGAGACAGGTCACATGATGAGACAGGTCACATGATGAGACAGGTCACATGGAGAGACAGGTCACATGTAAAGACAGGTCACATGGAGAGACAGGTCACATGTAAAGTGATGAGCCAGGTCACATGTAAAGACAGGTCACATGTAAAGACAGGTCACATGTAAAGACAGGTCACATGATGAGACAGGTCACATGGAGAGACAGGCCACATGGAGAGACAGGTCACATGATGAGACAGGTCACATGATGAGACAGGTCACATGTTGAGACAGGTCACATGTTGAGACAGGTCACATGATGAGACAGGTCACATGTTGAGACAGGTCACATGTTGAGACAGGTCACATGATGAGACAGGTCACATGTTGAGACAGGTCACATGATGAGACAGGTCACATGATGAGACAGGTCACATGTTGAGACAGGTCACATGAGAGACAGGTCACATGATGAGACAGGTCACATGATGAGACAGGTCACATGATGAGACAGGTCACATGTTGAGACAGGTCACATGTTGAGACAGGTCACATGGAGAGACAGGTCACATGATGAGACAGGTCACATGATGAGACAGGTCACATGATGAGACAGGTCACATGAAGAGACAGGTCACATGAGAGACAGGTCACATGATGAGACAGGTCACATGAAGAGACAGGTCACATGAAGAGACAGGTCACATGATGAGACAGGTCACATGATGAGACAGGTCACATGGAGAGACAGGTCACATGATGAGACAGGTCACATGATGAGACAGGTCACATGATGAGACAGGTCACATGGAGAGACAGGTCACATGGAGAGACAGGTCACATGATGAGACAGGTCACATGATGAGACAGGTCACATGATGAGACAGGTCACATGGAGAGACAGGTCACATGAAGAGACAGGTCACATGATGAGACAGGTCACATGATGAGACAGGTCACATGATGAGACAGGTCACATGATGAGACAGGTCACATGTTGAGACAGGTCACATGAAGAGACAGGTCACATGAGACAGGTCACATGATGAGACAGGTCACATGATGAGACAGGTCACATGAAGAGACAGGTCACATGATGAGACAGGTCACATGATGAGACAGGTCACATGATGAGACAGGTCACATGAAGAGACAGGTCACATGGAGAGACAGGTCACATGAAGAGACAGGTCACATGATGAGACAGGTCACATGGAGAGACAGGTCACATGATGAGACAGGTCACATGATGAGACAGGTCACATGATGAGACAGGTCACATGATGAGACAGGTCACATGAAGAGACAGGTCACATGGAGAGACAGGTCACATGGAAAGACAGGTCACATGAAGAGACAGGTCACATGAAAAGACAGGTCACATGTTGAGACAGGTCACATGTAAAGACAGGTCACATGGAGAGACAGGTCACATGTAAAGACAGGTCACATGAAGAGACAGGTCACATGAAGAGACAGGTCACATGGAGAGACAGGTCACATGTAAAGACAGGTCACATGAAGAGACAGGTCACATGAAAAGACAGGTCACATGAAGAGACAGGTCACATGTAAAGACAGGTCACATGGAGAGACAGGTCACATGGAGAGACAGGTCACATGAAGAGACAGGTCACATGAAAAGACAGGTCACATGAAGAGACAGGTCACATGGAGAGACAGGTCACATGATGAGACAGGTCACATGATGAGACAGGTCACATGTTGAGACAGGTCACATGTTGAGACAGGTCACATGTTGAGACAGGTCACATGATGAGACAGGTCACATGATGAGACAGGTCACATGATGAGACAGGTCACATGTTGAGACAGGTCACATGTTGAGACAGGTCACATGATGAGACAGGTCACATGTTGAGACAGGTCACATGATGAGACAGGTCACATGAAGAGACAGGTCACATGGAGAGACAGGTCACATGAAGAGACAGGTCACATGATGAGACAGGTCACATGATGAGACAGGTCACATGAAGAGACAGGTCACATGATGAGACAGGTCACATGATGAGACAGGTCACATGATGAGACAGGTCACATGATGAGACAGGTCACATGGAGAGACAGGTCACATGAAGAGACAGGTCACATGAAGACAGGTCACATGAAGAGACAGGTCACATGAAGAGACAGGTCACATGATGAGACAGGTCACATGAAGAGACAGGTCACATGATGAGACAGGTCACATGATGAGACAGGTCACATGGAGAGACAGGTCACATGAAGAGACAGGTCACATGAAGAGACAGGTCACATGTAGAGACAGGTCACATGTTGAGACAGGTCACATGATGAGACAGGTCACATGATGAGACAGGTCACATGATGAGACAGGTCACATGTTGAGACAGGTCACATGATGAGACAGGTCACATGATGAGACAGGTCACATGATGAGACAGGTCACATGATGAGACAGGTCACATGATGAGACAGGTCACATGGAGAGACAGGTCACATGATGAGACAGGTCACATGATGAGACAGGTCACATGAAGACAGGTCACATGATGAGACAGGTCACATGATGAGACAGGTCACATGGAGAGACAGGTCACATGGAGAGACAGGTCACATGATGAGACAGGTCACATGATGAGACAGGTCACATGTTGAGACAGGTCACATGTTGAGACAGGTCACATGATGAGACAGGTCACATGTTGAGACAGGTCACATGTTGAGACAGGTCACATGATGAGACAGGTCACATGTTGAGACAGGTCACATGATGAGACAGGTCACATGATGAGACAGGTCACATGTTGAGACAGGTCACATGGAGAGACAGGTCACATGATGAGACAGGTCACATGATGAGACAGGTCACATGATGAGACAGGTCACATGTTGAGACAGGTCACATGTGAGACAGGTCACATGAGAGACAGGTCACATGATGAGACAGGTCACATGATGAGACAGGTCACATGATGAGACAGGTCACATGATGAGACAGGTCACATGGAGAGACAGGTCACATGATGAGACAGGTCACATGATGAGACAGGTCACATGATGAGACAGGTCACATGGAGAGACAGGTCACATGATGAGACAGGTCACATGATGAGACAGGTCACATGATGAGACAGGTCACATGGGAGACAGGTCACATGGAGAGACAGGTCACATGATGAGACAGGTCACATGATGAGACAGGTCACATGATGAGACAGGTCACATGGAGAGACAGGTCACATGGAGAGACAGGTCACATGATGAGACAGGTCACATGATGAGACAGGTCACATGATGAGACAGGTCACATGGAGAGACAGGTCACATGGAGAGACAGGTCACATGATGAGACAGGTCACATGATGAGACAGGTCACATGATGAGACAGGTCACATGTTGAGACAGGTCACATGATGAGACAGGTCACATGGAGAGACAGGTCACATGATGAGACAGGTCACATGATGAGACAGGTCACATGATGAGACAGGTCACATGGAGAGACAGGTCACATGATGAGACAGGTCACATGATGAGACAGGTCACATGGAGAGACAGGTCACATGGAGAGACAGGTCACATGATGAGACAGGTCACATGATGAGACAGGTCACATGGATGAGACAGGTCACATGATGAGACAGGTCACATGATGAGACAGGTCACATGATGAGACAGGTCACATGATGAGACAGGTCACATGATGAGACAGGTCACATGGAGAGACAGGTCACATGATGAGACAGGTCACATGATGAGACAGGTCACATGGAGAGACAGGTCACATGTTGAGACAGGTCACATGATGAGACAGGTCACATGATGAGACAGGTCACATGATGAGACAGGTCACATGATGAGACAGGTCACATGATGAGACAGGTCACATGATGAGACAGGTCACATGATGAGACAGGTCACATGATGAGACAGGTCACATGAAGATCACATGAGACAGGTCACATGATGAGACAGGTCACATGATGAGACAGGTCACATGGAGACAGGTCACATGATGAGACAGGTCACATGATGAGACAGGTCACATGATGAGACAGGTCACATGGAGAGACAGGTCACATGGAGACAGGTCACATGATGAGACAGGTCACATGATGAGACAGGTCACATGATGAGACAGGTCACATGATGAGACAGGTCACATGGAGAGACAGGTCACATGATGAGACAGGTCACATGATGAGACAGGTCACATGATGAGACAGGTCACATGATGAGACAGGTCACATGATGAGACAGGTCACATGATGAGACAGGTCACATGATGAGACAGGTCACATGATGAGACAGGTCACATGTTGAGACAGGTCACATGTTGAGACAGGTCACATGTTGAGACAGGTCACATGATGAGACAGGTCACATGATGAGACAGGTCACATGTGAGACAGGTCACATGATGAGACAGGTCACATGATGAGACAGGTCACATGATGAGACAGGTCACATGATGAGACAGGTCACATGGAGAGACAGGTCACATGGAGAGACAGGTCACATGGAGAGACAGGTCACATGATGAGACAGGTCACATGGAGAGACAGGTCACATGATGAGACAGGTCACATGATGAGACAGGTCACATGATGAGACAGGTCACATGATGAGACAGGTCACATGTTGAGACAGGTCACATGTTGAGACAGGTCACATGATGAGACAGGTCACATGATGAGACAGGTCACATGTTGAGACAGGTCACATGTTGAGACAGGTCACATGTTGAGACAGGTCACATGTTGAGACAGGTCACATGTTGAGACAGGTCACATGTTGAGACAGGTCACATGTTGAGACAGGTCACATGTTGAGACAGGTCACATGATGAGACAGGTCACATGATGAGACAGGTCACATGATGAGACAGGTCACATGTTGAGACAGGTCACATGATGAGACAGGTCACATGGTGAGACAGGTCACATGATGAGACAGGTCACATGGAGAGACAGGTCACATGATGAGACAGGTCACATGATGAGACAGGTCACATGATGAGACAGGTCACATGATGAGACAGGTCACATGGAGAGACAGGTCACATGATGAGACAGGTCACATGGAGAGACAGGTCACATGATGAGACAGGTCACATGATGAGACAGGTCACATGATGAGACAGGTCACATGATGAGACAGGTCACATGATGAGACAGGTCACATGATGAGACAGGTCACATGTGAGAGACAGGTCACATGATGAGACAGGTCACATGATGAGACAGGTCACATGATGAGACAGGTCACATGATGAGACAGGTCACATGATGAGACAGGTCACATGATGAGACAGGTCACATGATGAGACAGGTCACATGGAGAGACAGGTCACATGATGAGACAGGTCACATGATGAGACAGGTCACATGATGAGACAGGTCACATGATGAGACAGGTCACATGATGAGACAGGTCACATGATGAGACAGGTCACATGGAGAGACAGGTCACATGATGAGACAGGTCACATGATGAGACAGGTCACATGATGAGACAGGTCACATGATGAGACAGGTCACATGTTGAGACAGGTCACATGATGAGACAGGTCACATGATGAGACAGGTCACATGTTGAGACAGGTCACATGTAAGACAGGTCACATGTTGAGACAGGTCACATGATGAGACAGGTCACATGATGAGACAGGTCACATGATGAGACAGGTCACATGTTGAGACAGGTCACATGTATGAGACAGGTCACATGATGAGACAGGTCACATGATGAGACAGGTCACATGATGAGACAGGTCACATGTAGACAGGTCAATGAGACAGGTCACATGATGAGACAGGTCACATGATGAGACAGGTCACATGATGAGACAGGTCACATGATGAGACAGGTCACATGATGAGACAGGTCACATGATGAGACAGGTCACATGATGAGACAGGTCACATGGAGAGACAGGTCACATGATGAGACAGGTCACATGATGAGACAGGTCACATGTATGAGACAGGTCACATGTGAGACAGGTCACATGATGAGACAGGTCACATGATGAGACAGGTCACATGATGAGACAGGTCACATGTGAGACAGGTCACATGATGAGACAGGTCACATGATGAGACAGGTCACATGATGAGACAGGTCACATGGTGAGACAGGTCACATGATGAGACAGGTCACATGATGAGACAGGTCACATGATGAGACAGGTCACATGATGAGACAGGTCACATGATGAGACAGGTCACATGATGAGACAGGTCACATGATGAGACAGGTCACATGATGAGACAGGTCACATGGAGAGACAGGTCACATGATGAGACAGGTCACATGATGAGACAGGTCACATGATGAGACAGGTCACATGGAGAGACAGGTCACATGATGAGACAGGTCACATGATGAGACAGGTCACATGTTGAGACAGGTCACATGATGAGACAGGTCACATGGAGAGACAGGTCACATGATGAGACAGGTCACATGATGAGACAGGTCACATGATGAGACAGGTCACATGGTGAGACAGGTCACATGATGAGACAGGTCACATGATGAGACAGGTCACATGATGAGACAGGTCACATGATGAGACAGGTCACATGTTGAGACAGGTCACATGATGAGACAGGTCACATGATGAGACAGGTCACATGATGAGACAGGTCACATGTTGAGACAGGTCACATGATGAGACAGGTCACATGTTGAGACAGGTCACATGTTGAGACAGGTCACATGATGAGACAGGTCACATGATGAGACAGGTCACATGATGAGACAGGTCACATGATGAGACAGGTCACATGATGAGACAGGTCACATGTTGAGACAGGTCACATGATGAGACAGGTCACATGGAGAGACAGGTCACATGATGAGACAGGTCACATGATGAGACAGGTCACATGATGAGACAGGTCACATGGAGAGACAGGTCACATGATGAGACAGGTCACATGATGAGACAGGTCACATGTTGAGACAGGTCACATGTTGAGACAGGTCACATGTGAGACAGGTCACATGTTGAGACAGGTCACATGTTGAGACAGGTCACATGTTGAGACAGGTCACATGTATGAGACAGGTCACATGTTGAGACAGGTCACATGTTGAGACAGGTCACATGATGAGACAGGTCACATGATGAGACAGGTCACATGATGAGACAGGTCACATGGAGAGACAGGTCACATGATGAGACAGGTCACATGATGAGACAGGTCACATGGAGAGACAGGTCACATGATGAGACAGGTCACATGATGAGACAGGTCACATGGAGAGACAGGTCACATGATGAGACAGGTCACATGATGAGACAGGTCACATGATGAGACAGGTCACATGGAGAGACAGGTCACATGATGAGACAGGTCACATGATGAGACAGGTCACATGTTGAGACAGGTCACATGATGAGACAGGTCACATGGAGAGAAAGGTCACATGATGAGACAGGTCGCATGGAGAGAAAGGTCACATGATGAGACAGGTCACATGATGAGACAGGTCACATGTTGAGACAGGTCACATGATGAGACAGGTCACATGGAGAGACAGGTCACATGATGAGACAGGTCACATGATGAGACAGGTCACATGATGAGACAGGTCACATGATGAGACAGGTCACATGGTGAGACAGGTCACATGATGAGACAGGTCACATGATGAGACAGGTCACATGATGAGACAGGTCACATGGAGAGACAGGTCACATGGAGGAGACAGGTCACATGATGAGACAGGTCACATGATGAGACAGGTCACATGATGAGACAGGTCACATGGAGAGACAGGTCACATGGAGAGACAGGTCACATGATGAGACAGGTCACATGGAGAGACAGGTCACATGATGAGACAGGTCACATGATGAGACAGGTCACATGATGAGACAGGTCACATGATGAGACAGGTCACATGGAGAGACAGGTCACATGATGAGACAGGTCACATGATGAGACAGGTCACATGATGAGACAGGTCACATGATGAGACAGGTCACATGGAGAGACAGGTCACATGATGAGACAGGTCACATGATGAGACAGGTCACATGATGAGACAGGTCACATGATGAGACAGGTCACATGATGAGACAGGTCACATGGAGAGACAGGTCACATGGAGAGACAGGTCACATGATGAGACAGGTCACATGATGAGACAGGTCACATGATGAGACAGGTCACATGATGAGACAGGTCACATGATGAGACAGGTCACATGGAGAGACAGGTCACATGATGAGACAGGTCACATGATGAGACAGGTCACATGGAGAGACAGGTCACATGGAGACAGGTCACATGATGAGACAGGTCACATGATGAGACAGGTCACATGATGAGACAGGTCACATGATGAGACAGGTCACATGGATGAGACAGGTCACATGTTGAGACAGGTCACATGATGAGACAGGTC